>WNNJ02000053.1:0-132763 GCA_012934845.2 Pomphorhynchus laevis
AGCCGAAACGACTGATGGTAGTTCACCCTACTGATGAGTGCTGCCGGCTACCATCAGCTCGTCTAGGAGTGATAAGGAAGTCTGCTCTACTTGTAATCGAACTCCGGTTTTTGGCAACATTTACAATTATGAAACTGAAGCTTATTAGCTCCCGGAGCACAGTTTAACACACCCAGATATAAAATTATAAAAGTGTATCCTCCACAGGATCCTGTGAGAAAGCAAGCAACGACAGCAAGTGAAATTCCTGCCGAATAAAATTAGGATGGTCCGGAAAGCACATGGTTAGTTTAAAGAGGCTATGCCCATGCTACCACGTTAGCAAATTCTCGGAAATGCCTATTTAATATATCACAAGGCAGCCGAAACGACTGATGGTAGTTCACCCTACTGATGAGTGCTGCCGGCTACCATCAGCTCGTCTAGGAGTGATAAGGAAGTCTGCTCTACTTGTAATCGAACTCCGGTTTTTGGCAACATTTACAATTATGAAACTGAAGCTTATTAGCTCCCGGAGCACAGTTTAACACACCCAGATATAAAATTATAAAAGTGTATCCTCCACAGGATCCTGTGAGAAAGCAAGCAACGACAGCAAGTGAAATTCCTGCTGAATAAAATTAGGATGGTCCGGAAAGCACATGTTTAGTTTAAAGAGGCTATGCCCATGCTACCACGTTAGCAAATTCTCGGAAATGCCTATTTAATATATCACAAGGCAGCCGAAACGACTGATGGTAGTTCACCCTACTGATGAGTGCTGCCGGCTACCATCAGCTCGTCTAGGAGTGATAAGGAAGTCTGCTCTACTTGTAATCGAACTCCGGTTTTTGGCAACATTTACAATTATGAAACTGAAGCTTATTAGCTCCCGGAGCACAGTTTAACACACCCAGATATAAAATTATAAAAGTGTATCCTCCACAGGATCCTGTGAGAAAGCAAGCAACGACAGCAAGTGAAATTCCTGCCGAATAAAATTAGGATGGTCCGGAAAGCACATGGTTAGTTTAAAGAGGCTATGCCCATGCTACCACGTTAGCAAATTCTTGGAAATGCCTATTTAATATATCACAAGGCAGCCGAAACGACTGATGGTAGTTCACCCTACTGATGAGTGCTGCCGGCTACCATCAGCTCGTCTAGGAGTGATAAGGAAGTCTGCTCTACTTGTAATCGAACTCCGGTTTTTGGCAACATTTACAATTATGAAACTGAAGCTTATTAGCTCCCGGAGCACAGTTTAACACACCCAGATATAAAATTATAAAAGTGTATCCTCCACAGGATCCTGTGATAAAGCAAGCAACGACAGCAAGTGAAATTCCTGCCGAATAAAATTAGGATGGTCCGGAAAGCACATGGTTAGTTTAAAGAGGCTATGCCCATGCTACCACGTTAGCAAATTCTCGGAAATGCCTATTTAATATATCACAAGGCAGCCGAAACGACTGATGGTAGTTCACCCTACTGATGAGTGCTGCCGGCTACCATCAGCTCGTCTAGGAGTGATAAGGAAGTCTGCTCTACTTGTAATCGAACTCCGGTTTTTGGCAACATTTACAATTATGAAACTGAAGCTTATTAGCTCCCGGAGCACAGTTTAACACACCCAGATATAAAATTATATATATATATATATATATATATATATATATATATATATATATATATATATATATATATTATTTTTTCAAAATTTATTTTTGATATCAATAACGAGGATAAATGGTCATTATTCTGTTATTATTATATTGAGTCCTTGCTCTTTGAAGAGTCCTTGCTCTTTTGAACTGCTTCTTCTAACCCGATCACTCTAGATCTCGCTATTATATACCGTCCTGGTTCATCTGATCCTACTTCCTTGATTTTTTACCAGACTCGCTGACCTTCTGTCCCACTGTTCTTTGTGCTCAATTCCTTCAATCGTTCTTGGCGACTTCAACATCCGCCTCGACCGCCCCTCTTCCACCGAGTCCATCCAGTTCATCAACATTCTATCCAACTATAACTACAAACCCATCTCCACTGCCCCCACACATATCCTTGGTGGGGCACTCGACATCATCGCTGTCCCCGATCATTTTGCTGCCTACACCTCACTGTCCATCTCCGATCCTGGTCTATCCGATCACTTTCTCGTCACCCTTGATCTCACTTTACAACCACACCCCTCCTCACACACCTACAATCCTACGTCGCCCTTGGAGAAATCTTGAACCTCTCCCTTCTCCGCTCTGCCTCACTCAAATCGTCTCTATCCTATCCCACAATAACATATTCATCTCCTCACGATCTCGCCTTTCTTTTCGACTCTGAACTCACATCCACTCTCGATATTCTCTTGCCCTTCAAGTCTCACCCACATCGTCGCTTGCACCGTGCCCCATGGTTTGACATCCAATGCCTACTCTCAAAGCGTCGACTCCGCCATGCTTTTCGAGTCTATCACCGCTCTCTCAGACGTGATTTCCGCTCGATCACTCCGTCTTTCCGTGATTCCTATCTTGCTCTTCGCCGGTCTCATCTCAACCTACTACGTACCAAATGCAACTCCTTCTGGCAGCATAAAATCATCACTTCATTCAACTCTAAGACTCTCTGGCATACTTTTAACTCAATCCTTGCTCGCTCCTCTTCGCCGTGCAACATCAATGCCAATGATTATTCGTCATTTCTCCAGACTAAAGTATCCACGTTGCTCTCTCACACCCCGGTCTCCATCCTATCCCACTCTGCCCAGTCTAGCCTCATCCTTCCGGAACTCTTTCATCTTCTCCCTGTCTCACCTACAGAAGTATCATCTGTCCTCATGTCCTTGCCCAACAAAACCTCACCTGCCGATCCCCTGCCTACTCACATATTAAAATCTATATGCTCATCGATATCCCCATTTCTCACAACCTTGTTTAACTCGTCCATCCGCAGTCGTATCTTCCTTTCACACTGGAAATCCGCAATCGTTCGTCCCCTCCTTAAGAAACAATCGCTCGACCCCTCCTTTCCTTGTAGCTATCGCCCCATTTCACTACTCCCTACTCTTTCTAAGCTCTTAGAACGCCTCATCTTAATACAGATCAACCCTTATCTCTCCCCATCCAATCTGTACCCTCCTTTCCAATCGGCTTTCCGCTCTAATCACTCCACAGAAATCGCCTGCATGAAAGTTTACAACGACTTACTCATTTCTCGAGACAAGGCTCTATATAGTGTTCTCATCTCTCTCGACCTCTCCTCCCGCCTTCGACATTGTCGACCACTCTGTCCTCCATTCTCGCCTTCGTTATGATTACGGCTTTTCTTCAACCTCCGTAGCATGGTTTGCCTCATATCTATCCGACCGTTCCTTTCGCGTCTGTTCTAATTCATCATCCTCCCCTCCCATCCCTATTTTTTTGCGGGGTCCCACAAGGTTTTGTCCTAGGTCCCCTGCTTTTCTCTCTTCTGCTTGGCGATCTCTCTCCGTTTATCAAACCTTACTCCTTTAACGTCATGCAATACGCCGATGACATTCTCATATATGATCATGCACCCTCCCATCGCATACACGATATCGCAATTTCTGCCTCCAACTGCCTTTCTTCTATCTACGAACGTCTCTCCAATCTCCATCTCGTTCTAAACCCTGACAAGTCGAAAATAATGTGGATCCTCTCCGTAAACCAAACATATCTCCTCCCACTATATCTTTTGACTCATAACTCATCTCTATAGTACACAATCTCACTTTCTTAGGCTTCCATTTCGATGATCACCTTTCCCTTAAACCCTTCGTCCGTGACAAGGTCCGCTCGTCTAACTTAATTATCCGTGACATCCGCCGTATCCGCCCCCTTATCGACTTCCCTTCTTGTATGTCTCTTCTTTCATCGCATCTTTTCCCTAAAATCGATTACTGCCTTAGCATTTTTACAAATTCTCCAAAATCCATAATCCTACCCCTACAACGCATAATCAACTCCGCTGTTCGTGTGTTCTTTCGTCTCCGTCACTTCGACAACACATCCACATATCTTGCGCAACTCTCCTGGCCCACCATCCACATCCGCATCAAACTCCGTCTTCTTCTCGTAACTTTTCGTCTCAATGCTGTCGGCTCCCCATTGTTCATCAGCCTTCCTTTCTTAGACGACACTCGACCCAGCTCTCTATCGCCGCTTTCCCGTCATACCCACTTACTCCACGTTCCCAATTACTCCAAGAACTACGGTATCCGATCCTACCTCGTCGCCGCCTCACTCGCCTGGAATCAATTTCCTCTCGACGAATGCCACACTCCCTCGTTTATCACATTTGAACACCTCCGTTCACACCTTCTCGACACATTATTTACAGTTTTTTGTTGTGGTCATGTAAGCGTGCGCTGGCACGCATTTGCCACGTTAAAATAAATCTTTTTTATTAGACTTCGAACGTGATATGTGATTTTGTGTGATCATTGGTTGTTCCATGTCTGCTACTCCAAAGCCAAGAGTCCCTAATAAACTATTAAAATATATATTTATCTATTATGAATTAATTATTAATTAATCATTAATTATCACTGAAGAAGCTTGGAGATAAAATAAATACAACTTAAAAGATTCGATTATTCTCTAAACAGGAAATGTTAAAAATAGTTAGTACGGAATAAATTACTGATAAATTAGCAAAATAATTTCATCTAAAGATGTTTAACACTTTTTAATGACAGTAACCAAGAACACATAACTTATTTTTATTGTTTGTTCAAAATAGAAGTAAAACTTTCTGATTATAATTAACTGCTTACAATATCCTGTTCATTTTAAATAGTCGATATACTGATCCATTATTGATAAATAATTATTGAGCTGGATTAAAATAAAGAAGAAATTATTTTTGATATTTCGCTAACTTCTGTTAGCATCTTTAGAAAATTACATCTGAAGATGCTAACAGAAGTTAGCGAAATATCACAAAAAAATCCTCTTTACTTTGATCCAGTTCTAATAATTATTTATTTCTTGTTCAGTTCGATTAGCTCGTTGAACTTTAATTAGAGAGCAACTATTCGAACATGCAATTCTTTTTTGAATATACAGCAAACTAACTACAAACAACATTGGATAGACCAAAGCGGCCATCAAGGCGATTTCGATCAACCGGTTTATCTCCAGTTAATTTTTGTCATAAATTTCTAGAATTCTTGCAACCTGACCCATTTATTTCCGCTCACACAGTACAATGCATTTTGACCTTTTGCACGATGCTTGAACTAACTGTTTCGACACAACTCATCGAAGAACACAGTCTGTTAGCTTGTATATTTCGTAGTGTCATATGGTCGAGTTTTTATTTTATTTTATCTTGTATAAAATGTAGTTTGGTTACGCTTGGCGACGTAATTGACTGTACATTAAAATTCGATCGTTCAAAGAAGCGGGCTGGACGTGTTAAAATTAAAACCACGATATTTGATTGCACACAGACGAACATTTTGTAAACAAACCCACTGAAATTGTGCAACCAGTGATGTAATGTGTAATCGATACTTATTTGATTTTACGTCTGTATTCAGATCACAATCGGACGGTAAGGCAATCATCGACGACAACCATCGACGACAACCATCGACGACAACCACCGACGACAACCATATACAGTCAAATTTGAAAATGGGTAAAAAGTCGAGACATTGCAAGAAAAATGACCCGAAGTACGAAAAGGTACAAGTTGGCTACGACAATCATGGTTGCTTGAACTGGACGATTTTAATAGTGCCGGTTGGTGTCCCAATCACCTTAAATGTACGTTTCTTATGTGCTACATGCGTCATTGACATCCTACGCAGGGAGGTAGAATAACTACAAGTACTTGTAAATACAATACGAAATCATCTTGTCATGACAAGTGTCCAAAAATGTTCATAATGAGGAGGTACAGACTCTGTCAAAATCAGTCGAGATCGTCAATGATTCGAACACAGATATTGCCTCATATCAATATATTTTATATCAACATATTTTATATCAATATATTTTATATCAATATATTTTATATCAATATATTTTATATATAAAAATATCAATATATTTTATATCAACATATTTTATATCAATATATTTTATATCAATATATTTTATATCAATATATTTTATATCAACATATTCTATGTAATGATATTGGCTTTCTTCAAAATCATTTAAATAATTTAATAGATACATGTTTAAACTAGGTTACTATAAAAATAACATCAAGCAGAAAATAGTAAAATATATAAATCAACACAATAATATAAAGAATAAATTTAAACTCTTAAGTGGCAAATTTTTATGGATGGATAATAAATAATATACTTTGTATTAGAATAAGATACTAGATAGTTTTATCAGAGGAAATACATCATTAGAATGTATTTGGCCCTGCTGCCATGTTGGTTAGAGGAGTTAGGGGCCGAAACCTGATAGCATAGCAGTTCCTCCTGATAACCTCTAATTCTTATTCTGATACAAAGTCTGTTATTTATTAGTCAATTCATAAAAATGACGTTTATTTTAAATTTCAATTTTTTATTTTAACTTGATTTAAATTATAGAAAATCTAAAAACAATTATTAATTTTATTATTTAATTATTAAATTTTGATTTAGCATTATTATGTTTTGTTTATTTTATAATTATATTAAATACGTAGACTCAGTTAGCTGATTTAATTTGTTTAAATAAGTTATTTAATTAGTTTTAAATATATGGTTTGAACAGTTGCACGAATTTTGCTGCTTATTCTTTAACTTAGCCTTCATTACAAACCCTTAAAATTGTCTTCTTGTCTTTGATGCATAGAACACTTTGTATTGTTAAAGCGGATAATACTCTTAAAGCAAATTGATGGTATGTCCTGCTTTATTCCTGTATGTTCCAAAATATATTTGAGACATATACACAACTAGTTATTGGCGGAGACAGTTGGTCATAACCTAGAGGCTTAACCTCATGAAACTCCTCGGCAATAACTGCGTTTTTGTCATGGTGACAATTCTTCTAATTGCTACCATAATATACTAGTTTCTTCGGTATGTCAAAAGTGGTTTAATAAAGATGCAAATTTTGTTGGTAACTCAGATCTATTTAAAGTATAATTCCTACACAGATTTATCCGTCGTATGAATATTACGTAAATAACAAAAAAGTGAGCTACTAGTTCACCCAAGTCCAACATTAAGATTTACAAATATATAGTGGATCATACTGACGGTATAAGAATTCGTTACATACATGTGGTCACTTAAATTTTCGTGAAAGATTCAGTTTCTGGTAATATTTAATTATTGACCACGCCTAGTAGATCGCCTTGTTGAAGTGGAGGAATGTCGACGTGCCCTCTATTATCTGAGGTATTTCTGTCACTTAAACATTTGAAATTTTCTTATGCGACTAGTTGAATTCGGCTCCCGGTTATTCTCTGGACTGATCAGAATAACAAGAAACTATGAAAGCTTTGTTTGTACAGACATCGACATAACTTTGCAGTACATCATTATGCCTATTTTGGACTGTGGGGTATATGTTTTGATTGATCCAGCTGAAATTTGCTTGATCGAACATTATTGCTGCAAAGCAAATGTGTGAAACTTACGAATTGACTTGGCATGAATTGATCTGAGAAAGTTATAGTTTGAGAATTGAAGAGTAATTTCAATGATGCATATGCAACATTTCCAAGTCAAAATTGATAAAAATCTTATTAGGATCATCAGATAAAGATACATCTTTAATTTAACATGCCACAGTAATTGGAAATTCCTTTTTGTTACATTCTGATGGTCATCATTTAAAAATAATGAATTTCGTGATGCTTTAAGCGGCACGTATGTTCTAAGGCCATCGAATCTTAAATATCTTACGTGTTCTTGTGGTACTCCAGTCGATTCGAGTTATGTATATTATGTAAGGAAGGTTTTTTGTCGAGTATTAGACATAATGTGATCCGAAATTTATTTTTCCGAGAATTAAATAAATAAAAAAATTTCATCAGAGGAAATACTTTATTAGAATGTATTAGGCTCCGCTGTTATGTTGGGTCGAGGAATATAGTCCGAAGCGTGATAACTTGGCAGTTCCTGATTATCTATAATCCGTATTCTTATACAACCTCTGTTATATGATTAATATATAATATTAATATTATATATTAATAATAATATAGTAATAATAATTAATAGTAATATTAATATATTAATATTAAATCTTATATAATTATTATTTAGTTTTGAACATACAAAATCAAAAGTGTCAATTTGAGATTAGAACGGATGATTCTATTAAAATTATTTAAATTAAATAAATATAGTATTTGAATTTTACTCTGTAAGTTAATCAATAGGAAAATGTAAAAATATCAATACTTCACTACTCTACAAGTTATATGATGTCTTTCTTTGAGTGATCTGTTTAAAAGAAACTTATATTTTTAACCGATTGGAATGGATCCAAATCAATTAATTTTTAAAATAATAGCCTTATTTTAAATTTGGAATTTGATCGATACAGATTATAATTTGATGTGGATTTAGATTTTAAATTCAACTATAAATTAACAATTTGTTTTAGATATTTTACGGAAAATGTCTACAATGGATAGCGTCCATTTGATTCGTGCATACGTTAATGAAGCTAGTCGCTACCTCGCTAAAATGACTGTTACTTATGGTTCAAAAAACGTTCAGAATGGAATTTTGCTTAGCAAAAGTGAAACAGCTCATTTCCCAAATATAAGTCTTGTGTTGATGCCTGGGTTACTTTACACACTAGCAATGGTTGATCCAGACGCTCCTTGTCCAGATGATCCAAAGTTTGGGCCTTGGTTACACTATTACGTTCATGACATTTCCTCTGAAAACAAAAAAGGAAAGGAAATATTGTCATACAGTGGTCCGTCACCTCCACGCGGTACACATCATTATGTGTTTCTACTTTTTGTCCAAAAAAGTGGCCCAGTAAAGCCCACTGTGGACCGTCCAATGAATTTTCCATTAACAAAATTTATTAATAACAACGATTTAGAACTGAAGGAATTATTATACTTCAAAGTAAAGGCATAGGTTAACGCTACGCATTTAGAACTACTTGTTTTGAAATTATATTGATTAATAAATATAGATCTTTGAATACTAATTTATATTCATTTTCGAAGATGAGGCGAATTACATTCAAAAATTGAAATAAATTGTTAATTCTTTTGATTTTCAATTTACTGTGTCATTCCTTTCAATTTACAATTTATACTTTAGTTGCAAATATTACAAAATAATTTCCAGGTCGACTAGGAATTATATTTTTTTAATGGATCTATAAAGTTTATAGTATTATAACATAACATTGATGTCACGTAGTCTTGGTAATTTGGAGAGAGTAAAACTGCACTAATAAATAAACTTTTTCAATTGAAATTTTTTCTTTAATAAAAAAATATTACATTTCCGTTCATTTTTGATCATCCATATATCTTTATTTTTCTACAAAAAATACAATAATAACATAACCTTTGCGATATTTTACAGATTGTTTTACGGATGTAAACGTTAATTAAATTGTTGAAGTTTTCCTTCTGTAATTTATTAAAAATTAGTAATAAATTTAATTCCATGTAATTCAAAACAATGCTTTTAATTGAATTACAATGTTTCGTGGTATCTATTGCTAACCTCTTTAGATTTACCTTATAAAGTGAATCTTACGGAAAAGAACTTTTCCATAAAAAACATTTTAAGAACTTTTAGGTCCGAAAAACGTAAAAGGGAGGTATTGGATAAGTAGCTGATGCGGTCCACAAATACTGAAATGTAGAGTACTGCTGTTGGTTTATAGATATGATTGAAGCAGCTAGGAGTATTAAAATAGTCATCAAAATTTCAATAGTAAAATGACTGCAGAGGCATATCAGCTTAAAATTAGGAGACAAACTATGGATGACTAGCAATTAATTGTAAAAGTAGGTAGGTTTTCAAATTGAATGTAGTACCTTCCTCTACCAACGCTGATTTAATTTGAAATCAGGAAGGATTTCAATTAAATTTGCAAAATGTAAGACGAGTCTTTTATTAAATCTAAATGCCAATTAAGCAAACGAGTCCAGTGATCGTCAGCAAACATTGAAAGAAACGACACGTGAAATGTGGGCACGTAATATGTAGGTATCGTGAAATGCTTGAATCAGTAGTTGCTGAGTTCCACCAATACTGAAATGTAGCGTCCTGCTGTTGGTTTATGGATAGAATTAAAGCAGTATGCAGAATAAAATAGTAATCAAAATTTCAGTGGTAACAATGACTGCACAGGTATATCAACTTAAAATTAGGAAGCAAACTATAGATGACTAGTTTGATAATATCAATTAATTGTAAAAATAGGTAGGTTTTCAAATTGAATGTAGTATCATCCCCTACCAACGCTGATATAATTTGAAATCATAAATAATTTGAATTAAATTTGCGAAATGTAAGACGAGTCTTTCATTCAATCTAATTGTCAATAAAGAATACTAGTCGAGTGTTGTCAGCCCACATTAAAAGGACTGAAAAACATTGAATAGAGGTATTAGATCAGTAGCTGATTAGGTCCACCTATATTGAAATGTAGCATATTTTTGTTGGATTATAGATAGGTTAAAACAGCTAGGATGATAAAATATTCATTTAAATTTCAACGGTAACAATTACTCCATAATAGCTTAAAAGGGGAATACAAAATTTGCTTTAAACGATTGGAAACATTAGAGACTATTTCACACGTTATTTAATAGCAAAAATTTGAAAAAAATTTCATTTGAAATTTTCATTTCAATAAAATTATTTTGTAAATTTATAAAAACGAAGAAAGTAGTAAAATAGTTTAATTCCGAAAAAGTCACAATATTTAGATAGCTCCTACTATCATCTATAAAAAATTACAAACAGTTTTGAAATTTTTCTATAGATGATAGCAGTAGATATCGAAATATTGTAATCGTTAAATTTAAACCAATTCCTTCGGTCCTGTAAATATACAAAACTATAAAGAAGAAATTACTTGATATTTTCAATACTCTGTTTTATATTTGTCCCGATTTATAATCAAATCAGCTAACTGAATCTACGTATTTAATATAATTATAAAATAAACAAAACATAATAATGCTAAATCAAAATTTAATAATTTAATAATAAAATAAATAATTGTTAATAAAATAAATAATTGTTTTAAGATTTTTTATAATTTAAATCAAGTTAAAATAAAAAATTTAAATTTAAAATTATCGTCATTTTTATAAATTGACTAATAAATAACAGACGTTGCATCAGAATAAGAAAACTAATATTATTAGCGTGAATGTATTTGAAATGTAAACTTTTACTATTATATTTATCAAAGCTAAAGTAAAAGTTTGTTTTTACTGATTTTAGTTAAAACAACTTTTTTAGTTTCTTAATAAATTTTAAAAAGAAAATTTTTAGATTATAATTTAAGCATGTTCAAATCAAAGGTTGATACATAGCGTTTTCCAATTTAAAATAACAATCACTTAGCTAAGTACGTATTTAAAGATGCTATCTTTCAAATAGTAAAATCAAATTTTATTTTTATTCTCTGATTCTGAAGAGGAACCTGTAGCTGATATTTTCCAATAGACTTTACAAGTTGTGATATTATTTTAAATGGATCACCTACATGTTATACGACCTTGTTGTACAATTTTTACGTCCCAGGTGCATTATGTCATCCGAGGAAATAACAAAACATGTAAATTAGATACTTTCGCTTTGCTTCGTATCTAATTTTTATCGGGGTTGGAAAACAGAATCAATTGACAAATTGTACATAAATCAAGAAAAAAGAAACAATATATTATAGTACGCTTCAAAATGTATAAGAACAAGGATTGAAAAGTATGCCTAATCTTTGTAAACTGATATTCTCAATATAGTTTCTATTCTTATTGTTACCCCTGTGTATATATTATTTTATAATTTTTTACACTATAAAAATAATTTTTTGAGATTCTCGAATAAGAAACTGTAAGCTTATAATAAAATGTAAGTGACATGCAAAATTGCTTCTAGTACGTGTTTGGTATTTCTAATTTCATAGCAGTCCAACCAAAGAATTAAGTTTGAATTAGAGTTTGTATAATTCGTTACGAAATAGAATTATGTATGAAAATTAAAAATATAAGCTTCTAATGCTATTACTTTACACGTTTCTTATGTTACAAATGTTATTAGAATTTGTTGAATACAAACGATAAGGTTTTTATGTAATGATCAGATTGGATTCGATATCGAAAATCCTTTTCCGATAGAAATTAATGATTAATGCCTTTCAGTAAAATATTGTCTTTAAAAATTAAATTATCACATTACATTTTTCTACATATAACTGATAAAACTAGCTGGTAAAAAATATAAAATTTCATGACGAAGATTTTACTGGTCGAAACGAAGAAAATTTTTTTGTCTATTGTCCGTGTTTATATCATTTATTAGAAAACAAAAAATTAGACAAATTTTAGTTTATTTTCATTTTATAAAAAAGTCAACAGCTCAAATTTTGCTCTTCGTACCAGATAGTCAAGTGTGTTTATTTAAGTTTGTATTAACTTGATACAAATCATTAGGTCAAGTGTTGTAAAAACTGGTTATGGATCTGATATTTTCAAACGACTTGCTATTTAGCGCAAATGATTAATGCAGATGGTGGAAAATTTCACTTCAATACGTACTATTCTTCCATAATATTAAATTATTATGTAGCAGTAACTGCACAGAGAAAATATAATTTGTAGTTTAAATTATAAAAGATAAATCGCTTGTATAAAACATTAAATTACTTTTTCTATTTGCTTGAAAGAGAAAACGAGGCTAAATGGTCCTTATATTGTTATTATTATATTGAGTCCTTGCTCTTTAAAGAGTCCTTGCTCTTTTGAACTGCTCACTTGTAATTCTTCTAACCCGATCACTCTAGATCTCGCCATTATATACCGTCCTGGTTCATCTGATCCTACTTCCTTGTTTTTTACCGGACTCGCTGACCTTCTGTCCCACTGTTCTTTGTGCTCAATTCCTTCAATCGTTCTTGGCGACTTCAACATCCGCCTCGACCGCCTCTCTTCCACCGAGTCCATCCAGTTCATCAACATTCTATCAAACTACAAACCCATCTCCACTGTCCCCACACATATCCTTTATGGAGAACTCGACATCATCGCTGACCCTGATCATTTTACTGCTTACACCTCACTGTCCATCTCCGATCCTGGTCTATCCGATCACTTTCTCGTCACCCTTGTTCTCTTTTTCAACCACACCCCTCCTCACACACCTACAATCCTACGTCGCCCTTGTAGAAATCTGGACCTCTCCCTTCTACGCTCTGCCTTACTCAAATCGTCTATATCCTATCCCACAATAACATATTTCTCTCCTCATGATCTCGCATTTCTATTCGACTCTGAACTCACATCCACTCTCGATATTCTCTTGCCCTTCAAGCCTCACTGACACCGCCGCTTGTACCGTGCCCCATGGTTTGACATCCAATGCCTACTCTCAATGAGTCACCTACGCCATGCTTTTCGAATCTATCACTGCTCTCTCAGACGTGATTTCCGCTCGATCACTCCTTCATTTGCGGGCCCCTACGTATGTAGGGGCCCGCAAATGTCAATACCGCAATGCGAATCTTAGAGAGTTTACTAAAAAGAAATGTTTGAGAAATGTTATTTTCCACACCCTTTGAAAGAAAACGTTCATTGAATTTTTCATTCCTATGATTGTGTTTTCATCATAATAATTAAACAATCGATCAGGATATTGTTTAGTAACAAACACGATGAATGATCAACAACATTAGTTGTAGTATTTTACTTGGTTTAGCTTGTAATAGATCATCAATTGAATAAGAAACATTGGTTCTACTTACCAATAGTAGATATTATTTATATCATCAATTCTTTCGCAGTACAAATAATTTGATTGCTCTTCCGTAACACTTTTAGATTGTAAGTGAATGTAAAATTACCTAAAAAGATGCACACGCATCGAAACGTTTAGATTCGTAAATAAAAAAGTTCGCTTTCTTGTTTTTCCAATTTAAATTTAAAAGAAAGTTTGAGCAATTGATTACAAAGAAAGTAGCTTATAAAACTATTCTATAGATTAAATAATAAATATAAACGATTTGTAATTTAAAATTGTTTTACTGACGCAGTTTCAAAAACGATTTCCACAACCATGAACCCAAATTAAATATTTCATTTATCCACTAAATATCCACAACGTACTAAAAATATATTATTTCCATAAAGAATCCAGTTAATCCATTTATTAAAATATAGAAAAATTAAAAATTATATATTTTAATTATTTATTATTAATAACATATGCCATTCGAAATTACAGCATTTTTTAATTTGATATTGAATCAATTAATAAGTAAATTTATGTTATTAATATATCTATGTTAAATCAATATATAGCTGAATTTGTAGGTAATTATAAAAGTCAATATTGATCTAACGAAGTTGTCAGTTTTAATCTTCTTTGTACAAAAAGCAAAACCATTTATTTAATAGCAAATATATGCGACGCTATTTTGATTTAACAGGTTATATTGGCTTCGAGATGATACACACTTTCATCATCTATGATATTTACATAAATCATAGCCTCGTGATAGACTATACGATATTAAAAACCAATTTTTTATTGTATTCTAACATGCAAAATGCGACTAATTCCATCAAAAATGCAAGATTCGTGCGAGGGAATGATAATCGAATTATATTAGCAATGGGTTTAATTCAATTAGTTACGATAATTTAATACGAGATTACTAGTCTGGAATCAATGCTGCTTCTTTAAAATATTAGCAATTACTTCGAAGAGGCCTTTGTATTTAAATAAGCACAAATCATAAGTTGTTTGATCTAATTATTTATAAAAATGTCGAAATTTCTTGAAACAAAATAAATTATTACTTTTATAATATTTTCGAAATAATTTAGTATGTCAGATTTGCGACTTCTGGACTATTCTTTGCCAATCAACTTTTTTCCACACTTATTATATTCATTAGTCGCTATTTCTTGAAAATTATGAATTAATAAGTCATATTTAATTAATTACAGACAATTTGAATATTTAAATTAAATATTTCAAATATCTAGACTACAAATTTTAATGAAGTTTTTGATCATTGAACCTAATTTCCAGATATTGTCAAAATACATGTCATAATTACATATCCAAATGCATGATGTGATAATGTAGCATTTCCAAAATACATTTTTGACATGCATTTGGCACAGCCGCCATTTTGTCTATGAATAGAATCCGAAACCTTACAGCTTAGTAATTCTTCATGATAATATCTAATCTTAATTCTAATGCAGGGTTAGATATATATTAGATGTATTATTTTTCATTAAATAGAAATGGTAATTGAAAGTGCAATACTACAGGTGTAGTGTATATAATATAATGCACAGGTGTAGTGTATATAACATAATGCACAGGTGAACTGCTATATGTAATAAAAACACATCAAATGTTAAATACTAGATTTAGGCAGCATATATATAATATACTGCATAATAGTCAAACTGTATTTCATAAACATAGGAGATTAATAGAAAATAATATAAAAATATGTAAATATAGAAGAAAATAAATCAATGTTAAATCAAAAAATATTAGAAAAAGAAGATTTTTAGATTAACACGCTTAATTTAATATATCCGTTAGAATTGAATGGCATGGTACAAATTTCATAAGAGGAAATACGTCATTAGCGTGTATTTAACTCCACTTTTATGTTGGGTCGAGGAATAGGAGGCGAAACCTGATAGCATATAAGTTTATCCTGATTACCTCTAATTTTTATTCTTGTAAATCGTCTATTATTCATTAGTCAATTCATAAAAATTGATTATTATTTTAAATTTCAATTTTAAATTTTAACTTGCTATAAGTTATATTAAATTTGATAAAATTATTTATTATTTATTATTTAATTATTTATTATTTATCATTATGTTTTATTATAAATAATTTACTATAAGTAGACTCAGTTACATGATCTGATATATTAATCAGTTCATAAAAATTGATATATTAAAAAATTCTTATAAAATAAAAATCTGAATTATAGAAAATCTTAAAGATTAAAATATTTATTTTTGAATTTATATATAGTACAAAGTTGACTCAGTTGATTAATCTGATTACCTTAATTGATTTGACAAAAAAATGAATGGATTATTTATATAAATTTAAATTTTAGAATTTTTCAAGATTACTTTATTTTGCAAAAATCGTAGAATTGTACTAAAATGAGCAGATAATAAACATGGATAATATTTTCTTATTAATTTTTTGTTACGAAGCAAATTTACCACAATATCTCGAAAATTATCTATTAAAATTATAAAATTATATAAAATTATCTAAAATTATTTATCTCATGGTAAAATCTCAAAAATCTCGTGGTAAACTGTTTTCAAGATTAAAATATTTATTTTAAATTTATTTGAAATACAAAGACATTGTATATTATGATTATAAAGACTTAGTTATACATTGTATATTATCTATTAATCCGATAATAATAAATTTGGGTTATAAAAATTATTTTTTATGATTAAGATGTTTTTGAATTTATTTAGTAGAAAATACGTAGATTCAGTTTACTGATCTAATTATGAGTTACGCAAATGTGCAAATAACTTATTTGAACATACGTTTTAATTACTATAAAAATTGATGTTTATTATTGATGTTTATCAAATGTTTATTAATCAGACGGGTGTTTTATAAGTTCATATGATGAAGTTATTTTTGTTAGCATCAACACCATTAACGAAATTTTAGCATAACAATAACAAAAACATGATAACTATACAACGAGCTTCTCTGTTACCATCGTAATCGAAGCCAAGCGGTCAATAGTTAGAACTTTAATAAATGCAAATCAAATAAAGAGCTTTATAAAGCAATAAAGTGTAGCCCTTAACACACTTCTGTGTAAAGCTAGGAATTCTCGAAATCCTTTAGCTACTTAATGTAACTATATAAATGTTAACATACCTGTATTAGAATTACAGACGAACAAAATTGTTAGTGGACTTAAAAAATACAATTTGTTACTTTTAAATATCATCAGAATTTTTGTGTACACCCGAGATTCAAATGAATTTGATTTTTAAGTGCTTGGCTGTATAAAATGATATTGCTCCCTGTATTTAATGTTTAATCGAGAAAATGTTATGCTGATGTTTAATTACCTAAGAGTATACGGAAAACTTGTCTTAAAATTGACCACAATATTTTGTGATTTTCCGTATTTGACAATAATATTTTATGAAAATTTATTTTTTTTAAATTAAATTTTCATTAAAAAATTAAATTAAATTCTTTACAAATTGAAAAACTTTTATTTTAAAATTGATATGCCTGTGCAGTCATTGTTACTAATTTAACTATTAAAATTTTGATGACTATTTTTATTCTACACGCTACTTTATTTCTACGCCAACAGCAGTACTCTAGATTTAAGTATTGGTTGACCTCATCAGCAACTGATCCAATACCTACATTTCGCATTTCGGTTCTTTTACTGTTGGCTGATGATTACTGGACTCGTCTGCTTTATTGACATTTAGATTTAATAAAAGACTCTCATCTTACATTTTGCAAATTTAATTGAAATCCTTTCTGATTTTAAATTAAATCAGCGTTGGTAGTGGAAGGTACTGCATTCAATTTGAAAACCTACCTAGTTTTACAATTAATTGCTGGTCATCCATAGCTTGTTGCCTAATTTTAAGCTGATATGCCTGTGCAGTCATTTTTACTATTGAAATTTTGATGACTATTTTAATACTCCTAGCTGCTTCAATCATATATATAAACCAACAAAAATATGCTACATTTTTGTATTTGTGGACATCATCAGATACTGATCCAATACCTCCCTTTTAAGTTTTTCGAACATTTTAATGTGGGCTGACAATCACTCGACTCGTATTATTTATTGACAATTAGATTGAATGAAAGACTCGTCTTACATTTCGCAAATTTAATTCAAATTATTTATGATTTCAAATTAAATCAGCGTTGGTAGGGGATGATACTACATTCAATTTGAAAACCTACCTATTTTTACAATTAATTGATATTATCAAACTAGTCATCTATAGTTTGCTTCCTAATTTTAAGTTGATATACCTGTGCAGTCATTGTTACCACTGAAATTTTGATTACTATTTTATTCTGCATACTGCTTTAATTTTATCCATAAACCAACAGCAGGACGCTACATTTCAGTATTGGTGGAACTCAGCAGCTACTGATTCAAGCATTTCACGATACCTACATATTACGTGCCCACATTTCACGTGTCGTTTCTTTCAATGTTTGCTGACGATCACTGGACTCGTTTGCTTAATTGGCATTTAGATTTAATAAAAGACTCGTCTTACATTTTGCAAATTTAATTGAAATTCTTCCTGATTTCAAATTAAATCAGCGTTGGTATAGGAAGGTACTACATTCAATTTGAAAACCTACCTACTTTTACAATTAATTGCTAGTCATCCATAGTTTGTCTCCTAATTTTAAGCTGATATGCCTCTGCAGTCATTTTACTATTGAAATTTTGATGACTATTTTAATACTCCTAGCTGCTTCAATCATATCTATAAACCAACAGCAGTACTCTACATTTCAGTATTTGTGTACCGCATCAGCTACGTATCCAATACCTTTCTTTTACGTTTTTCGGACCTTTTAATGTGTGCTGACAATCACTAGGATCGTCTGCTTTTATGGGCAATTAGATTTAATGAAAGATTTTCGTTTTACATTTCGCAAATTTAATTGAAATCATTTCTGATTTTAAATTAAATCTGCGTTGATAGGAGGTGCAACCTTCAATTTATAAACCTACCTATTTTTACAATTAATATTATTAAACTAGTCATCTATAGTTTGTTTCCTAATTTTAAGTTGATATACCTGTTAAGTCATTGCTACTATTGACTATTTTTATTCTGTACGCTACTTTAATCCTATATACGCCAACAGCAGTACGCTACATTTTCAATTAATTTCAAAAATAGGTAGGTTTTCTAATTAAAGCTAGAACATTCCCCTACCATCGCTGATTTAATTTGAAATCAGGAAGGATTTCAATTAAATTTGCAAAATGTAAGATGAGAGTTTTTTTTGTTAAATCTAAATGTCAATAAAGCAGACGACTCGAGTAATCGTCAGCCAACAGTAAAAGGACCGAAATGCGAAATGTAGGTATTAGATCAGTTGCTGATGAGGTCAACCAATACTTAAATCTAGAGTACTGCTGTTGGCGTAGAAATAAAGTAGCGTGTAGAATAAAAATAGCTATCAAAATTTTAATAGTAACAATGACTGCATAGGTATATCAACTTAAAATTTAAATTATGAACATAAACTTAGAATAATGAATACAAATATTTATCAAAATTTCAACCTTTTATTTTTATACATTTTCTTGTCCGAAACTTAACAAAGACGTGAGAGGTAATTCACTACTTATTTGGAGTAAACTAAATTTATTAAAACAATTTTTTAAATTGTTTTCTAATTATTTTGTCAACTTTGATTATTATAGATTATCATTAATTTTAATAAATCATTAAACTTTTAATTAATTTATAAAATAATTATAATTATCTCAATAATTAAACCATTTTAATTGAACCGATGCTTATTTTTTATTGTACATTTTTATAATAATTTAAAAATGATTATATTCTACAATATAATAATTTTGGTACAAAAATAATTGAGTATACAATTATCATCGTATAATTGTACAAGTAAAATTCGTATGTGTAATAATAAATTAAACGCATTTGATATGACCTTTGTAAAGGTCATATGGTATATGACCTTAACAGATTCGTTAATGCAAATTACAATAATTCAAACTTTGTAATTTTAGATACATTGAATATATAATTCAAATTTGTGTATTTTCAAGTTAATTAAATGTCAATGCAAAGTTTAATATGCTTATGTAAATTCTTCACGAGTGATTCATTCTATGATTTATATTTCCTGTTTAATATCACCAAATGATGAGCAATAATAAAACTGTTCAGCAGTTTCTCTGCATCCAATGTGTGGAAAATATAGTGAAGCTGTTTTTTTATCTGAATGTTCGTTTTATTAGTAACATGCCGGTATGATAACTTATGGAAGTAAATCAATTTAATAGATAATTTAATATATAAATAAATGAGTGTCAGTGAAAGTTATAAAGTTCAAATTTTCAATATCATCTATAAAGGATGTTTACAATTTTTAAACAAAAAAATAAAGCAGAAAAATTAAAAATGATATATTGGATTCAATATTATTGAATCATTGTTGCTCAAATTTATAAATATCATATTTATAAATATTTAGCATTTTAGTATAATATAATATTAAAATTTGACATTTGTTGGTTGATAATTAGCATTTACAAATTATAATCCCGCTAAAACAACTTTATGATAAAAAACAACGGTAAGGAGGTTAAATCTACTATGAATCTACTATATTCTGATGATTTTATACTATTATTGACTAATATTATAATATTGATAGTTATTATCTAATTGATAGTTATTATATTATTTTGACAGTAAACTTGTGAATAAAGGGGAAATGAAAGATAACTTTTTAATTCTTGTTGCAAAATAAATTAAAAATTTAGATGAAAAATATAACTAAAATTTAACTAAAAATTAATTACTTTAAAAGATAATTTGATTAAATTTTAATTTTTAAGAAATTAATCCTAATAATTTATTAAATGTAAAAAATGGTTTTCATTGTAAAAACATGTTTCTTGATCATTTGTTAGATTGAAAAATTTCTTTTCATTTTTATTTCGAATTGTAAAATAAAATTGTAAACAAGACTGTGCTTCGCTGTATAGCATCAACTTTTGTCAAACAAATCAAATCTAAAATAGTATTGGCAAATCATAGTGACAGGTTTTGTTTGCACACATTCTATTCTATAACAAAATTAAATTTTATGAGAGTGTGTGAGACCATTCCGCGTGAATTATGTACGCAATCATTTTTAGCCAGACGCGGAAGAACGACGATAACAGTAGCAAGTACCGTTTCGTCATCACAATGACTCATCAGTGCCATACATTTTATGAAATCAGTAATTTTTTCCCTTCAAAAGAAATAAGCATTAACATTAAATTAAATGTTTATTGTAATTTAAAATAATTTAAACATTATCCTCACAGTTATTGATCCTATTCGTGAGACATCACTACTAATCAGCCTGAGTGGGTCTCATCCTGGGTAGGTCTGGGTCAGCAGCTGATGATACCCAACTAGGTTGATTAGTAGTGCTGTATTAAGAATAGGATCAATACCTGTGAGGATAATGTCGTGCTACAACAAGAAGAATTTCAGCTCACAGATGTAATCAAGTTAAATTAAATGTTAAAATTTTTAAAGTAAATTGAATGCTCTTAGTGCTTATTCAAATAAAGTTTAAGACAAGATGACGAATAATTTTCTAAATTGTTCTAATTTATTAGGGATTGATAGGCCACGTGACACGTCACTACAACATTTAATTATTGATTACATTAGGAAATTAAATCATTTAGCATACACTTAGTTACTATCAATATAATTCGATAGCACTAGATAATGTGTCACAAGTTTGAAAACATTTAATTTTGTTTCATTATAATCGATCATTATAAGCGATAGTTATTTTATATGTTAAGTGTAAATATTTAATTTATAGAGATAGCTTGTGAATCAATAGGCTTCTATCCGTTAGTGATAATGCACGTTGTAAAAATTGTCAACTAAAAGGCTTAAGTTGAGTTAATTTTAATCGTAAAGATTGATGGAACTGGCATCTTATTCACAATTGATTTGGACACTTAGATTTGAGTGAAAGCGAAATTAGCTCTCAATCGTCATTATAAGTAGAATTCAAATAGGAATGCAGTCATTTTTCAGCAAATGTGAATTATAAGTTTCTATTCTTTTAGCGTTTGCATTTTAATACACTTTTCATAAGCTTGGAAGCACAAGTAATTATAAGTGAAACACGACTTTCCGTATTGTCTAAAGATACTTTCTATTATTCTGTCACTGGAAATTGAGGGATTTCCATAAAAGTTAATTTAACTTCTGCCAATAATATCTGGTTCGCGAAAGAAAAGCTAATTCCGTAAAATTTGTATAACCTTGTTTCAATTGTGTTTGTTGGTCTTTATGCTTCAATACACTCATTTTTGGTGAAACGAAAGCGTAATGAATGCCGACAAGTTTACCGGTTTACGTGGAGAAATAGAGTTCGTGTTGGAAAGAAATGCGTAGACAGTTTTGCATGTCAAGGTCAGTTTTGCTATTTGAATAGAGACATTATTTTTGGGATAAGACGGTTAAATAAAAACTCGTATTCAACAATACTTTACTGAAATAACTCAAGAGCATAATTGTTTTTTAGCATTTATAGTTGTTTAATTTAATCTAGAAATTTAAAGTTTTTGGTAATAAGAAGGGCAGTCCTCATTCTTGGCCCCTACCATTAAACATGTTTTCTTATTATGTCTATTCAGTACATCAATGGTATCTGTTATGCTTGTAGCATTTTTGAATAATTTAAAAATTACAAATATAAAATATAGTTTTACTAAAGATAATACATTGGAGAAGTCCAAAATGTTTATAATTATGATGCTAACAATCAAGTCATTTATTTATAAAAATATAAATTATTTTTCTAATACAATTTTCAGAAAAAAATATAATTAAATAATATTTATTTTAGTTTAGCATTGTATTGTTATAAAAGTCGTATAATTTTTATGAAGTATGTAAGATTAACTTATAACAACCGCTCATTGTATGCAACTTCAAAATTGATAAATTACAATGTATCAGCGAAAATAGCCAATATAAATTCGTATATTAATATTAATTAATAGTAAATGTTTTATGTTATAGTTTACATAAATGTTCAATTTGAATAGCGGACTATTCAGACATGATTGCAGTCGACGAAATAATAGTCATGACATTACACACTTTACGTCCATAATAATGTACCAAATAAATAATGATGTAATTGAAATAAACGAATTCTTGCTTTAACACTTTAAAAATTATTAGTTTCTTTGCGATTAGATTTCGGAAATTTAAATGAAAATGTGACAAAACTCGTATTTTGTCACAAATTTACAATTATCACTCTAAACAGCATGGTTTAAATATGACATAGTTAAAGATGCTAGAGTTTTACAATAAAAATGTTGATTAAGCAACAGTAGACAAAAACACTTTATATAAAGGTTAAAATATGAAGAATTTGTTTTAAGAATGTTAAACATTACAGAAATCAGATAACAGAGTATACGTATATTATGCGATATATAAATTAAAATAAAGATAAATAATAAATAATTATATAGATTTTATACAATTTATATCAAGTTAAAAATTAAAATTGAAATTTAAAGGGTCATGTTTTTTATCAATTGACTTTGTTATCGTTTAACTATATCTGATAGTTCCTGGAAATTTAAAAATTTAAATACAAATCTCGATGGATATATTTCTAACTAAATTTAATAATTAATAATAAATAATTATAAATAAATGATTGTTATAATATGTTATATAATTTATATCAAGTCAAAATTTAAAATTAAAATTTAAAATAAACCTAAATTTTATGAATCGAATAAATAATAGACGTTGTATCAGAATAAGCATTAGAGGTCATCAAGAGGAACTGCTATGCTATCAGGTTTAGGCCACTATTACTCTACCCAACACAGTAAAGAGGGCCAACTACGCGTTAATGACGTATTTTCTCTGATGAAATTTGTTTATCTAGTGAATAATTATCAAATACAAAGCATATTGCTTATTATCCATAAAATATTCGCTCTTAATCGTTAAAATTTATTTTTAATAATATTTTGTTGATTTATATTTTACTATTTTATATATGATTTTGTTTTAAAGGTAACCTAGTTTATATTATCCTTTTTATCAGGAAGAACTACCATATTATCTGGTTTCGGCCTTATTTAGTAGATTTTAAAAGCAAAAGTTTGTAATCGCCTCAATTTCTAGCATTTCTTTTAGAAATTTAAATAATTTCGTAAATTTTACGAATTTAAGAAATTTTTAATAATTTAATTTTTTAATCTTGAAATTTAAATTTTAAAATTTTAATTCTTAAATGTTACGATTGCCAGTAATTATTCATTTATCAACTAATGTGTTTAATATTTTAACTTTTGCATACCTGCTATATATAAGTTCTGTATGATTATCGGTAGTAATTAAATGCTGTCATATAAATGGAAAACGTATTGCCCTCGTGGCGTACTTAGCAATCAGACAACATTCATATATGTTTAACTATAACTATCGATAAAGTTTATGCTTTTACACCACTCCTCTTGATTTACTTGCTCTAGTTTATGGTAGTATAAACGTGTATTTGATCGTTTCCACTATTTCAAAATCAGCAATTAAAATAGAAGTTATAGTGTTTTAGAAGTATTCGACTTTATAGAATCAAAAAGTTAACAAGTTAATAATTCTCTCATTTTAAGTCAGTGCTGCTGAATCTAAAATTTAATTTCTTAAGAGCCATTGAATTAATAGACACCACATGCTTCAAATGACAAGCAGATGCTCATTTTCATTATTTTTCATTACATTTCCAATTAGCAGCTAAGAATTAATTACTTAAATTGATAAATTGGCTATTCATTTGCACTCATGATCATTCTAGTTCGACACATTGTTGCCACAGTGATCACTTTTCTATATTTTAGAAGATAACGCTCATGAAGTCGCCTAAGTTTACTCTAACAGTAATTCCTAAAATTAATGCTAGTTCGAAGAGTGTTTGCTTAATTCAATAAGATGGTAGTCCAGTGTATTTAGTGCAACGCCATTGCACATTAAAATAATTGAAATGGAACTGAGTACACAAGATTAGTGTACTCAGCAAGTGTACTCCTAGTGTATTCAGCAAATGGCCGAAATTGACACGATCGAATATCGCTTTCATTTAGATACGTCATTTAAAAAGGAATTTAACTTTCATCCTTAAAATGTGTTGAATTTTCACTACATGCAATTATACTCGCTTTAGTAGCAACTTTATGCTTTGATAAAAGCTCGAAATATTTAAATAACGAAATTTATAAGGTTTTACATAGATGAACTTCACGATTAGGAATATGTAATATCTTGTTTATAAGGATTATGGCTAAAATACTATATTAAATAAAGATAATTTAATAAAAAAATATATAAAAAACTATATATCTAAATTATCTATCTGAATTGACAAATTATAAAAATTGAATTAATTCAAAATTTATAAAAATTTAATAAGTAAATGATGTATCAAATAAGTGGTTATTATAAATAATCATCCACTCATTTTATGTTATTTAAATAACATAAAATAAGTGGATGAATTCTCATCCACTTATTTGTGGATGATTTAATTCTCTCGGTAAGATCCTTGTAGTATGAGATAAGGCATTCGATAAATTACATTATTTCTATATATTATAATGTTCATATCTTCCGTCGAGATGCTTTAATAATGTAAAGATTTATTTTATCGTGAATTAAGTTTTTATTGTATCATAAAACTTAGTTTACTCAAATATGTAGGTTGTCTAGACAAGCAGCAAATTGCACTCACGGTATATTGCAATGACGCATATATTTATTTGTCCCTTCGCAATATGCCAGCCATTACACCAGAATATTGCTTGAAATATTTCCCTGTTTTAAGAAGCGAAACTAAATACTTTATAGGGAAACAACGTTTAGCAAAAATAATTGTAGTGAAACTGATATGCCGGAAAATTTCGAATTCAGATGAAAAATTGTGTTTCCATAATTTATTTTTCTGTCAATGGTTATAATACACAATGATCAGATTGCACAACGTAATTACGCAATTAAGAAACTATTCAACAATATTTATGTCTTAAATTAATGTCTTACAAGACGTCTGTCAACTTAAATAATACAACGCAAAACAGGTTATTCCTATTGGACTTATATAGGTCTTTAGAAAAAATCATTTATTAAGAAATGATCAGGTAATTTTCGATTGCAAAAGTCCGCTAAATATTTGTGATAAAAAATCAAAAAATCCTCATGATGTTATCCTCTATATATTAATATATTATGTATTCAATTAATGTATAAAACTATTACTTAAAGTGTTGTTTCCTCTAAAATCTCAATGTCGATGTTTGCTAATTTAATTTGTTGTTTTGATGACGATTTAAGAAAAGAACAAATTTTACAAAATGTAAAAATGTCGCAAATGTTGTATAAATTTTGACATTTTAGCGTAAAAATGTTGCATATTTACGTATAATCGTATATTGTATATTTAAATAAATGTTAAAATTTTGAATGTATGGATGATATAATTTAATGATGTAATTAATTGTGATAAATAAGACGATAACCTTAAGTAAAACACGATAACTTAAAATATTGGCTAAAACGATTTACATGCTAGCTGTTGGTTAAATCTATCTACAAATTGTATTAAGCTTATCGGATTAAAATCAAATAGAATTAATAAAAAAGATGCATGTGTTACATTTGACATGTTACAAAACTTTTATAATCAATAATTTTTATTAATTCATCAATTTTTGTATTTACTTTTTATTTTTAAAGAAGAAGAATTTGATATTGTATGACAAAACTAATGTATAATACGTTTATTCAAAGGTATTATATTAATATTGGTATTATATTAATAAATATAATATATTATAATATTATATTATATATAATATTAAAATATATTATTATAATATTATCATATTAATATTATATATTATATTATAATATATATTATAATATAATATATATTTTATTATATTAATTTTAAACCTAACATAATTAGATTTGCTGTTTTAATTAAAATTTAAGTGATATTTAATATATGAGTATATCTGCATAATTCAGTTATATATAACTGAAATTTAAAGATTTATATTATAAATCACATGATGTACAACTTTTTCTGTTACATTTAAAAATCTTAAATTTAAATATTTAATACTTACGTAATTATAATTTTAATCATTATATTTAAATAATAATTATAATTTATCATGATTTATTGTAATTATAATTAAAATTTAAATGATTTATAATATATGTGATATATTAAATTACATCATGTCCAGCCTTCTCTGTATATTTATTCTCTGAATAAATAAAATACGCATGCATATTTTCCCAACAAATTGGGAAATTATATGTGTTATATCATCGTTCGATAAGTGTAACCTTTATTGTTTGAAATTGATTTTATTATGAATTTTAAACTAACTTTTAAAAAAGGATTTTTTTCCACATTAGCTGGCAAATGCTCACTAATAAACCAGATAATGACGCAATTTCGATTAAAAATCACGTCAACACTTATGATAAATGATCTAAACAAACTAGAACGGGTGCCGATGCCGAGTAGCATTTTAAAAATAGTAACTTAATATATATAATCACTTTCAAACCGTTTACTATAATAGTTTTTGAAATAGTTGATCTTTTGAAATTTATAATATTGGATTTCTACAGCATAAATTTGCTATATCAAACGGATATGCAAGACATTTTGAACATTTACGTTTGATTATTAGCATTAAAGCAATTCTAAGTTGAAATGGGTATTAATTTTTAACTAAATTCTAAGTTAAACGGGACATTCATAAAACGATTAATCGGTTTTGCATTATGCTAAATTAATTGATAATTTAATCGATTGTATCAAATAGGTGAGACTGTAAATAGTGCAACTACGTGAGTTAAAATCTAATAATTTATTCGTTTGTGGTGTTAAATTGCGGTGCAAATTTCAGTTAATGTATATTTTAGGTATTCTCAATGCAAAACTGCAAATTTTCCAATCATTAATATCAACGTATAGTGTGAAATTATGCACACAGCTCGTATCCACCAGTTGCTCTTTTATGAAAGCCATTTTAAGCAATAACCATACACGATCGACATAAAATTCTAATGGAAAATTAAATGGATAATTTTAAATTTATTCACCTAATTATCTGATATGATGTTTAACATTTTGCAGTTGGCTCGCTTTTTGAATCCATTATCGTTTTCAACTTATTAAAGTTTTGCCCTTTCTACTGTAGAAAATGACGAAAAAACACATCTGTATAGACACAGTTATATTTAAAAGAGTTCTTTCAAGTAGAATTAATTTATACACATCGAAATCCATGAGTCGGTTAAAGCGCACGATACTTTTGTTCGGTATTATAACTATTCACTTTTAAGGGACCAGTAAAATTCCTCTATTAGCAGAAAATATATCAAGTACGATACTTAATCTTCAAATAATTTGTAGGCTTTTTGTCTAAAAGTTTATAATTTCGATACTATTCGAAATATGTACAACTTTTTCATAATGGACAACATGGGTGAATTTCCGAAAATTGTAACTGGCAAGTTCTGTCTATACGATTTTTAAAAATTTCCTCTATATTTACTCAGATATGTGCAAATGTTGAATTGAAATATGAGTACCTAATGTATGAAGAAAACACTCGATAATTTTTAAATTACTATACATAATAAATTACTATATATTTTATAATAAATCACTATTATAAATTTAAGTTATTTATAATTATAATTAAAAAATTATTTAAATATTGTTGAATAATTTTTATGATTAATAAAAAGATTTTAAGTTATTATGTTTAAATAATAATTAAAATTATCTAATTAAATTATGTAAAAGTATATTTGTTACAAATAACTATATTTTAAGTTGATATACCTATGAGGTCATTGTTACCATTGAAATTTTGATAACTATTTTTATTCTGCAAGCTACTTTTATCTATCTATAAGTTAACAGCTGTATTTCAGTATTGTGGATTTCATCAGATACTGATCCAATACCTACGTTTCTGTCTTTTTATATGATTTTGACTTAAATGACAAGCCAATTATATTCGTATTTGGTGGACCAGGCAGTGGAAAAGGAACACAATGTGAAAAGATAGCTAAGCATTATCAATACGCCCATTTGTCTTCCGGAGACCTACTACGTGATGAACTAAAATCAGGATCTGATTTGTCGAACGAAATAAAAGTCCTAATGGAACAAGGGAAATTAGTACCCCTAGTAAGTTAAAATTATAAAAAATTCATAACAAATCAAATTGTCCGCTTTATTAACAATTAGATTTTAATAAACGACTTTCGTCTTACATTTTGCGAATTTAATTGTAATCATTTATGAATTCAATTTAAATAAGTGTTAGCGGGAGAAGTATTCTACCTTCAATTTGAAAATCTACCTATTTTTCCTTATGATGATTATCAAACGATCCATAAATAGTTTGTTTTCTTATTTTAAGTTGGTGTACCTATGCAGTCATTGCTACAATTGAAATTTTGATGACTATTTTTATTCTGCACGCTGCTTTAATCACATCTATAAGCCAACAGCAGTACGCTTCATACTGAAATGTTGCTTACTGATGTTAGCTTATATATAGGACTAAAGCAGTATGCAGAATAAAAATAGTCATCAAAATTTCAAATAACTATATATTGTAAATTTTATAATATCACATGATAATGAATTATCTGATAGTTAATAAAGATAATGATAAAAATAAAAATAAAGATAAGATACATATATCTTCATAAAATAAAGATAAGCTTATAATGAACATAACCTGATGATTAGATCTTTAACATAAATACTTAGTGATAGTTAAATTATTATTCAAGTTTGACTTTTGCATTAAATAAGAATCCTCAAAACTGTTTATATTTTCTATATAAAAAATATATTAAAATGTTCTGGAACGATCAAGTAAAATTGAAAGACAAAATTATTTTGATATTTTTCATAATATCAAAATAATATCATTCATTTCACCGATTGATTTGCGTTATACTGTATGTTAACTATACTAAAAATATAATGCGTTCATATCTTTAGTAAAAATTGGCAGCATTTATTGTTTATTGATTTAATTTATATTGAATTTAATAAATTGAGTTTCTTAAATAAATTAAGAGAGTTCAACCATTAGCGAAAATCAAAATATTATACAATGGATTACAATTAATATTTATATAATTATCATATTAGTTTTTCTATTAGATATTTTATGTTATATATAAATATAAATATTATATATATTATAAATATATATATATTTATATAAATATTAATATTTTATATTTTATATTTATTAATATTTTATATTTTATATTTTTTAATATTTTATATTTAGAGAGTGTATATTGTTTATATTGATCAACATAGTACTTTATGTTGACATAAGTAGACAAAACAACCAAGTATGTAACCAAATAACCAAGTATTGTCCAATCCGAGTTATCTGAATTCACTGTTATTTGAATTTCGTTATATTGTAATTTAAATAAAAATATTTATCGGCTAATGTATTTATAATAAGAAAATATATTTTCTTCCTATAAATTGTTATTTCGGGGCCGAAACCTGATAGCATAGCAGTTCCTCCTGATGACCTCTAATTCTTATTCTGATACAACGTCTGTTATTTATTAGTCAATTCATAAAAATGACGTTTATTTTAAATTTCATTTTTTTAACTTGATTTAAATTATTGAAAATCTAAAAACAATTATTAATTTTATTATTTAATTATTAAATTTTGATTTAGCATTATTATGTTTTGTTTATTTTATAATTATATTAAATACGTAGACTCAGTTAGCTGATTTAATTTATATTCTTCTAAAAACATTAAGCGAAATTCTAAATGGTGATTTGATGTTTATCATTAAGTCAGTGTTTTCCATTACTGTCAGTTAAACGTATTGCCAGCATTGTCTTGCCAGTATTAATCTTCAATTTCGCGGCATCCATAGATTACAACGAATATTTAACAGTTTTAAAAAGTAATCTACTATTTTATCCATGTTCTTTCACTTATCTAAATTAATCGTACATTGCTTTCTCTAACTTGTCGAAATCAATTGTACGTTGCTTTCTTCCACTTACCGAAATCATTAGTCGTAGGATTGCTTTCTACCAATTATCGAAAGCAATCGTACATGTTCAATATCTTGTACAATATCTGATTTATATTTTAAGCTGTGATTGTACCGCTATATTATTAAACAAGTTTACATTATTTTTAGAGCAAAATTTAAATTATCAAATATCGGTGTAACGGGAACACATCATTTACAATCCCTATTAAATGTCGATTTCCATTTGAAGTGTGTTTATTAAATAAGATGAATGTGCAAAAATTAATTCCAAAATTAAACATTTGATTGTTTGTTTTTGATTAAAAAGAGAAAACCTATTTGACATTTAGATAATATTTCACGCGTAAAGCAATCACCGAATTCTCCATATGCATTGAGGTAATAAAACACAAGTAACTTGCACAGAACTAAGTTTGCTTTTCACAAGTGAGAAAATGTAAGAAAATACGGCAAATCGTGCTGTTTATTTGAAAGCTTTCTTCTATTCTAAGTTTCATCTCAAAAGAAATCAAGTCGTGGAGTCCTTTTTATCCAAGAAAATAATATATTAAAGCAGATTCTGCAAATATGCTGTTTTTACTAGAAAATTGCCACTTCACATTTCTAACTTTTCATTGAATTTTAACTTAAAAGCATTGGATCATTTAGCTTTAAGCACTTCTAGGCTCATAGAAGACTTTTTACTGTAAATATTTTGTAATTTAAATATAAAAAATCCAGCTTATTTACTTAAGGGTTATAATAAAATAAAATTGATATTAACTGTTTTGGAAGTAAGTAGACATAACTGAAGGAAAGAAACTAAAGAGATCGACATTTTTATCTGTTGTACTAGAACAGTGCAAATTATGCCCAATATTATTTATCTTATGAACAAAATTACTGGCAAAGTATATTTGCTAAAGTATTATTTTTACTAAAATATATTGTCAACTAAAATTTTGTCGTATTTATATGGCGATAACATAATAACAGAAAAAATTAAATTAAAACTTAGTTGATCAACGAATCGCAACTTTCTAGAGACAGTTGCGTTTATATATGTTATCAGAAAATAACAGATGGGCGTAATTGAAAACATGTTGTTTGTCGTTTTATATTCAAACACGGTTGGTAAAAGATGTTTCTTTATGAAAATTTTTTGTTTTTAAGTTTTATCTATGCCGCTAAATATTTAAAATGAGATTAAAGACACAATTTTATTTGTGTTACGACTTACAAATCCTAATTTCAAGATGAAGTCCAGTTAATTCAATATTTATTGTAAGGGTATTTTTATCAATTGAATTCAAGTATTGGTGCTTTGGACACTGCTAAGTCTTGACAATGCAGGTTGAAATATTGATTCTTGCAACTGCAGCTGCTGCTTAGTATTTTTAACGTCATGTACTGAGATTTGCTAATATTACTTGTTGATTTTTGTCCCAAAACCATCAAAGCATAATTTTGATTTTTAACAATTGGTTTTTTTGTGTGTATTTAGATAACTGAAACGAAATTAAAAAGTCGGACAAACAGGATTCCTTGCAAAACATGGCAGCTTGGAGGGACTAGTTGCTTAACATAGTGTGACAGTGTCACATATAAAGAAGTAGGCATCCGTTGCCCTAATTCATTTTAAGTTATCATTCATTACCTATGTGTTAGTCTTAATTATTAGTGCATTTATTTAAAGATTTCTGCTTCGAAATTTTAATTGTAAAATTCTTTGAATCACATTTTGGTTAGATTTTATTTAAGTTACACTAAATATGCACTAGATTTTAGATGAAACTTGATTCGTCTGATTGTGATTTTTGCCTTCCTCCTCCACCAAAATTCAATCTTAGACCACCTCCGGCACCATGGAATATACCTGTAAAGTGTCACAGTATCAATTATGTGAACAAACATATCAATTTGCTAATAATTTGCATGGGCGTTGCATGCACAATCATCAGTTTAGTTCTTATCGCCGTCCTTGTTATCTACTATAGGTAAGTTATCTTATTTCCATTTGGCTTTTGATTGATCGGAAATAAAAACAATTTTATAAATCACCAATCAATTTAAACTTTAATCTGTTCTACCTGAAAATCTTTGATATTTGCTATATCATAAGATTATTATTATCGTTAGAATATCATAAGATTTTCTTTTACACCACCAAAACTTTATATCGATTAATTTATTTACAAGTGAGAATTATTTAGCAATTTAATGAAATAGATTACATGAAATTAATAAATAAATCAATAAATTAATATCAAATAATATAGTATTACTATTTATTAATAAATTAATATCAAAGTACGCCACGGTTCGCTTTTATATAAAGTTTCTAAAATGTAGCCATAAAACAATGGAAAAAGCAGTTTTGATCAACACAACGAATATTTAATCAGTTATTTATAATTTAATTTACGAAAATATACTGGTGAAGATCATATAACTTTACATAAAAGCTATACAAAGATTTATAATTCATTAAAAGTTGAATAGTCAATATTTGTGTTATATGTAAAAAGGCTGTAAACACATTGATGTACATTTACGCACAATAGTTCAAAATTCTTGTATTTTTAAATAATTCTGTAATATTTAAATAATTTCACAGCAAGTGAATTAATTTGGGTTTAAATTCGTTTCAAAATTAGGATAATGTCAATTTACTACTTTTATAACTATGTGAAATCATTAGTGTTGTTTTTAAAATAGACAAATTTTGATTTTAATTAGAAAAATAATTTATCAAATTTTTAGCGTTTACGCTTATGTCTTTTAATGATGCTACAAGCAATCGAAATATAAAAATAAATTTATTTGCACGTTGTCGATACCCTATTACGTATATGTATCTTACATTTGACGTTTAGCAGTCGGTAAATTTTTTTTGTTTAAATTCAGATATTTTATTAACACGTCATTCGCACGTTTAATACTCATAAAAAAGTGCACTTGATGGTAAAGAAAAAGGTCCTTAATGTGACTCATTGATTGTTTGCAAAATTGTTTGAAGACGTCAATAAAGCGCTATTTCACCAAATTCAAAAATAGCCCCATTACGGACAAAATATGCTCAAATGTTTAAACATAATTATATTTATATTGAATGTGTTACTCAAGATTAACGGAAACATCTATGCATTTAACTGATTATACCTGACTGGTTATCTAACTGATTGTATCTACATCTAATTGTAAATGACTAGATGCTTTGATGCCTCTTCAAGTATCTAGTCAAAAACAAGAAATTAACAGTAAATTAAATATTTCAAAAAATTAAAGTTTCAAAAGTTTTAAAAATATATTTTTGTCATGAATGCCTCTAAGATCATAAACAATTTAATGAACTGTAAATGTCTTGAATCTGTAATCATTTTTGTGATTTCTAGGTATAGAAATTAGATTCAGAAATGCCATGTAATGTATGCGGTCAGACGCTTTCGTAAAAGCTCTTACTGTCTTTTGGATTAGATTTTTTTTAATTTATGTACAAATCAAATTATAGGTTACAAATTTGATTTAGCTTAGGAATGCATTACAATTTTTTATTTGTTTGGAATAACAAATAATACATTGTCGAATAACGAATAATACATTATCGAATAAAAAGTATTCATTCCAGCAATAATATCGACATCATCAGGCATCGAAGTTGGAATATACAATCTATTAAGTAAAGCAACAAGTAAAGTCGCAAATTTGATTTTATATGCAAATCAAATTATCGATAACAAATATGATTTTTAGCTTGGGAATTATAAATTCTTATTTGTTTAGTTAAACAGTTCTCACTCTTTAAAAGTAGCCGATGGAAAATTTACACGTTAAACTTGAGCATTGAAAATAACACTCTATATTACATGAACATTTATCTAGATTTCTTGAGCATTAAGAAAAATGTTTTCTCAGGAATTCGTTTTTTTTTATTTGATGACAACACCCATTATGACAGGTTAGATTAAAAAATAGTATTTTTAACGTTTAAAAAATTAAATTTTTAAAGGTATTGTAAAAATAATATTTTAAATATTGAAGATAGTTTAAATATGCTTTTATAGTCTGTGATGCTTGTCATAGTATTTTTGTATCCGATCGCTTTTACATTTTATATTTATTATTAATATATTTGCAACAAAATTTGATTTTAATTGATCACTGAAACTTTTAATTATTCGAAATTATATAAATTTTATTTTATAAGATTCGACGAGGTTTTACTAATTAATAGATAAATAAATTGGTAGCTAATTTTAAGTTATTTAAATTATTAATTAATTATAAATTAATATAAATAAATTTTTAAATTATAAATCATATACATTAGCAATAGGGTAAGTAAATTTATATAACAATTAATCGTCAATCTTCGATGGCAGTTAATTGCGTCTTAGAATTCTGAAGAGTTTGAATTGACATTTTCTAATTTTCTAATTGAAATTTGATTTTAATTGACCGTAAAGTCGGCAGATTAAAATATACAAATATAAGTTGATAATTGTTAATTAACATTTGGATGAGTGGAATGCAGTTGTTGCTTTAATTTTTATGGGTGTTTGTCGCTACAAATTGAATAAAGAAACTCTAAGCTGATCCTTCGTTTCGCCGTAAGTTCGGCTGGTCGTTGGAATTTTTGCTACATGTACAAAGATATCTAGATATCATTGTGTCCAACAGCGATGTTCTCTCTGTATTGTGTTCTGTAGAATATCTCCATAATCAGCGAAATAATCGCAAAATAGTTTTCGTTTGGAAAGCTCCTTTCCTTAATTAGCAAGTACCGTACCCAACTGGACTTGTATACTCGTTTATCCTACTGATAAGACAATATGAAAATTTGATTAAAAACATTTCAAAAAATATTTTACTTTACGAATTTTGAACTTTCTTTTTTGAAAATTTGTTTAATTCTGCTCCAAAAATCCAAAATAGGTGTGCATTAAATATTGTTTAATGCATAAAGCATACTGTATAATGCATAATGTATGCGGAACTACATTTCAAACTTTCCTGTATCTCAAAAAGTTTTCACGTATTTTCACATAGAATTGACGGACTGATTGATCCTGCTCAAAAATTTTAAATTTAAAATAAATTAATCAAACTCACTCATTTAATGTTTATATTAAAATAGACTCACGATATAAAATATCCGTCAATGAAAGTTAGTCAAACAGTTCGTTATGTCGATGATGAAAACAGATTAGCAGAAAAACTATAAAAATTGGAAAATAATTGTTAATATACAGCTGCTTTAGCTTGAAATGAGAAATTATAAACTCTTGCAAATAAAAACGAAAACTGATTCAAAGCAGATGTCCACATATCGAATGCTGTAGGTAGTACATCTGTAACCTAGGGGTTTATATATATTCTACTAAGTTACAAGTAGTGCTAATATTGCGTCGGTATTTGTTTAATGATTTCTTTAATTAAAAATCTGTGAACAACAATCACTGCTGCCATTAGGCTAGTAATTTATTGGTTAGGCATGTGGTGAATTTGGAAATATATGCCTTGAAGGTCAAGCTGCATGCAATTCAATGTCTGCATCAAATAATTAGGAACGCATGTGCGATATGTTTGTAATTAATCAAAACTTGTCAGCTTTCCTGCGTTTTTTATTTGCTTAGTATTAATGGCTTACCATCAAAATCTATACCTATTTGAAATAAATAAGTAATTGAAAGGCGTAAATGAAAGTAGCGGAAAGTTTGCTAACTTTAAACAATATCTGTAATTCCGTCTATTATTTTGAAGCGAATGCAATATAATATTTGTTTCAAATGCATATTATATTCATTTATTTAAATGAGAAAATTTAAATTTACCAACTAATATGATATTTCTGAACCGCAAAATAACCGATCACGATCCTTGATGTGTAAAGTTCATGATTTAAAAAATCACGTTATTCACCATATTACAGAATTGAGCAAAATGGCTTTCACACAAATGTGCGTCTAACATTTAAAAACGGCATCTTTTCAAAAAGTGAATTCAAAAATTATATTAATATGATATATGTTCTATTATAATATTAATATATAGTATATTAAATAGTATATATTGATTAAAAAAATTAATTTTTAATAAATGTATTTATTACATTTTAAAAATTTAAATTATATTTTAATATGTATTTATTATAAATATTAATATGTATTTATATATTTATTATATTTAATCATTACAAATTTTAAATGTCAATGTACAATTGTCAAAATTTTTAATTTAGGAGTGATCGTAATCGATTGACACGAAGAAGAATAAAAATGCGTGTAAGCTATATTAAAGTTTTACATTTAAGAGATATACATACTTGTTAGATCAAATACCTTTTACATCTATATCAAATACTTTCGATTTTATTTTTTACAAACATAAGCCGAAATATTTCCTGTAATCAATATTTCCTAGTGGCAACAATATGCAATATTACTACAGTTTCTAGTGTGCCTTCATCTGGCATTACTGTCACTGACCGATTTTATACTCTATAATATGCAATATTACTACAGTTTCTAGTGTGCCTTCATCTGGCATTACTGTCACTGACCGATTTTATACTCTGCTAAATTATTACTTGACAATTGCTCATTGAAACTAGCACATTTTACGATTCCACACTTTATTTTGTGTTTTTATTGCATGTGTATTTTATTTATACTTTTATTGTATTTTTGTGTATCTTTATTTGATTTTGTCCATATTTAAATATTTATAACATTTCTATTATTAATATTTATAATATTTAATCAATATAAAATTAAAAATATTTGTAATTATTTTTATAAATAATATGTTTATAATATTATTAGCATAATATTGTAATATTACATTTTTTGTAAAAATATTCAATTATTTTTTGAAATAAATTACAATATTAAAATATAACAGTAAAAGCTTAACCAAACTCTGCATTTGATCTTGATACCCTTATATTATAAGTATAAATATATTATAATATATTTAATAATTTATAACAACAATAATATAACATATTATAAGCTTATAACGATATTATTAGCAGAAAAATCGAGAATAGTCCAGTATTTATTTTGTTTTCAAATTTTCGGCCACTTAATATTATTTAATATTTATTAATTAATTTATTTAATATTAAAATATTAATTCATATTAAAACTCATATAAACTTCCTGTATGTTTATTTTAGATCTGTTTTAGCTTTATATGTTTGTTGTAACGTGTTCAATGACGTTTATCTTATGATTACCTTCAGTGGATGTTGAAAATTTGAAAACGAATTAAATATTGGACTATTCTTGATTTTCTGCTAATTTACAAAGGAGTCGTCTGCTTACACAATAACATATTATAATTATCTGATAAGTATTATTATACTCTGTCGGCAAACATATATAATCAAAATTGTGCAATACTCTTAATTGAAAGGAAAATTCTTGTCGATACGATAAAGTTCATAATTCGTCGCTATTGAACATTTGAACACAAACAAAATTGATTCACAAGATTGGCCGCAGAGCTTGCAGTTGTACGAACCTGACTTTTCATGAAAAAGAATTTCGAATATGCATAAACGATTATGGTATCCATGAATAGACGCTCCCAGGATAAGAGACCTTTTTGTTGACTTAGTATTGCACCGAGATGCCTGAATTCTAGCCAGATTAAAATCTATTTATGGGTCAACATTTGATAATTTATGGTGTCATTCATTTAGATATCTGCTCAAAGTATGCGTCATAGAAGAATTCATTCTATTTAGCAGATATTCACATAGTGCGCACTCAGCTGTAAGATAAGCTAAAGTGATAATGTGTATCTTGTAAGAAACTCCGTAAATAGACTTGTTCAAATTCCGCATTGGTGATCTTTCTAAAATTTTAATAAGTGAGATCCGTCCTATATATATTCAAAATGTATGCTAATGAAAAGAGTAGCTATTCAGAGTATGCTAATGAATAGAGTCCAAAAAATCAACGATAAGTGATGGCGACACATAAATAGGTATAGTGATTGCGAAATGAAACATAAGTGTTTTCATATCTTAGCTTATCAGTATTTTCTAGTCTACCTCTTTACGAAATTTTATGGCTCCAGGTTTTGATGTATTTACTAGCCTATTCAACTCGCAATAATGCTTGAACAGCGTTAGACATGTTTAAGCTAATTGATTTGTGTCAGTAACTATAAGCAGATCATCAGCGTAAAGAAGTATTTCACATTGAAATCTGCACGATCTTATATATTCCGGAAGATCTGGTATTTAAAGTAAAAATAATGTGCTCAGAGGATCTACCTGAAGCCTAATCGAATTTGAATAGTCTATACCGTCAAAGACTCTTATTAAATTTGAATGTAGCATGTGAGATATTACATCAGTACAATTACTTTGTGATGTCCATATTATCATCTATGCATTAGTATTTATCGGTTAAAGCTGTCAAAAGACTTGGAAAAATCTACGAAAACCGCCTAGATTCGTCGTCTTTCAAACAATAAATTAATAATCATTTCCTTAGCTTTTTAGAGTTCATGACTAAGTGATATGGTCTTAAGCCGGATTGTTGATATTGTCAAATTTTAACTAACCTTTCCCTTGAATATAAGTTTCAAATGTAATTCGTAAAATCACATTTGAAACCTTAGAATAACAACCTTTAGTTTTAGAAGTCTAGAATTCAGAAATTGTATATTTTCAATAAAGATTTTAAATTTTATATTATCAGCACATTTAATTAGTGTCCGTTCAATGAGTATGTAGATATTTGTTAATAGTTCTGAAGCATATCTTGTCGGGAGAATATGCAAGTCTATTTTCCTACTGAGTTGATGACCGTTGAAATCTTTAGATACTAATGAACAGTGTAGGAGATTCAAGTCGATTACAACTAGTACATGCTTTCGCACGAATGACTAGTCTGATTCAAAATCAGAAAGCACACTGACCTTGGCGTTTAAAATACAGGATCATGGGTACTTATTGAAGTTTGGCAAGATTATTATTGATAATCCCAAGATTATCAATAATCACCGACATCGTAGATTTAGTAGGAAATAACAGCAAACTAATGCAAGCAACAATCACAAAACCGCTAGAACAAGGTCATTTTCCTAAGTATTCCAACAATCAAATAACGGGTTAATTGCAATCACGATGCCCCTATAAGGTCTACCTCGTATCGGGGTAAGATCAGACTACAGAATGTCATAAATCCTTAAATATAAGAAATATTCCTGCGGAATGTCTCGGTCAACATCGCCGGCATTAAACTTTTTAACAACATTGTTGTATACTAATAAAAGTAGATACTCTTAACCCTCTAAGTTTTGTCAAAGGATTCTATATCCCTGTGTGGCATCGGATTCATTAGCAACATGACCTACTTGAATATGTAAATCTTTGGAAGGTGTGATTGAATAAGTAGATTTTACAGTAAATTTTCGAATTATAATATATAAGTGCTTTCCATGTCTAGTCGTATTTCAGATTTGACGCTTTTCTCGAAGTTGATTCCCCAATGACTGTTGTACCTTACGTTCTGTTAGAGAAAGATACGCACTAAGGTAAACGTTGATGTAGTTAGCAGAGTTTCGAAGTTTATATGAGGATCGATAAACCATTTTCAACAAAGTGTATGTTTATTGTCAAATGCAACCATGGCGGAAAATCACTTATTTTTGCATGTAGTATATGATTATATGATTATACGATTATATGTATTATATGAATTTAAAAGGCACTTTTGAGAACTAATTTTATAAAGAAGTCTGACGAGGAAAATAATAATCTTTATTAGTCGACGTTTCGGTTAAACGCCATTATCAATAAGATGCTTCTATAAAATTAAATATCGAAAAACAAATTAAGAATTTGAGGGGATATTTTTAGAACTAATTTCGAAACCCAATAAAATTTAAAAAGTTTACTAATCAGCATTTGGGCAAATTAATACGACATTGTTATTTAAATAATAAATTGGATTTATACAAATATAATTTAATCATTTTAGATCACATAATATGATATGTTAATATATAATATGATATAACATAATATGATATGATATAATATGATCATAATATAATATTACATATTATAGAAAAACAACATAAAAATTAAAATCATAGAATAATCTAGCTTATCAGCATTAGAAACGAGCTGGAATCTTTAAGTAAGGATGGATTCTTTGATTATTAGTTGTTGTCGATATCTAAAATTTTGAAATCTTCGGATTTTATGTTCGGCTATTGTGAAATTTTATCTACTTTCTATACAACCTGTAAGTTTTGTTATTTCAGCACGTTTGTCAGCTAAATTTCTACTTTCAAATTTCACAGAATTTGAAAGGTATAAATATTTTAAATTTAGACATGCCCTCCGAATAGAGCCTTGATGAGATATACAAATCACTGTGCATGTTGTTCTGCAAGGCTATCATCATCTACAGCTGGTTACAAATCTACAAATATGGAAATGAACAATCAGTTTATTGCACGTCGTCACAACGACACAACACAAAAGTTAATTTCATCAGTATATAAAATTAATGGCATAAGTGATCAATCATATCTATCGTGATAATAGATTTAAACGACAACGTAATAATTGAATTTGTAAGTTACAAAATCAATGCAGGGTATATGACCTCTGCAGAACTCTCCTCGAGAAGACACTTTAAAATCAAGTAAGTATCTTGCTTAATTTTTATTCATTTTTAGCTTATCTTAATTATTTAGCTTTCAGGTTGTGTGGTAATTTGATAAAGATCCTTTTATAGAGATTTTCTTGATAAAGATCTTTTTGATAAATACATGAAGATCTTGTTGAGAACTTGTTGATACAAATCTTATGAGTACTTCACAAAATTTCCATCAGAATAAATAAGTAGGTAGATAAAATTAAATTAATTTTAAATCAATTTTATCTACCTATATATTATATGTAGATATATATAGGTAATATATATTATTTAATATATATTATATTATAGGTTATATATAATTTGTTGTTACACCTGCCCTGGGACACCAAATGGTGTACTCCTAAATAAATCATTGTTTTCCTCACAAGGAGGCATAAACACCAGACAGCATTCTATATATCCTCATCAGATCAAGAAATAGAACCGAATTATTCTCGCAATATTCAAAGTCGCTACGTATGCCCAGTCATCCTGTGTGTGACGACAAACTTCCACAACGGTATACGCGTTTAGCTCTAGCGGAGCTCATCAGTGCTGTGACTTTAATAATCATTCATAGGCACCTTAACACACGCTTAAACAGTGTTTAAAGCTCGATAAGCAAATATTGCAAGAATAATTCGGTTATATTTCTTGGCTGATGAGGATATATAGAATGCTGCCTGGTGTTTATGCCTCTTCATGAGGAAAATATAGTGATTTATTTACGAGTACACCATTTTGTGTTCCAGGGCAGGTGTAATAACAAATTATATTTTATATATTTGTACACTTAAAAGTGTCAATGTAAAACAGCATTTCTGTTAAAAGAAATTTAGTGCCTGATGCATAGTTAAACTGCAATACGCATTGCCATGCACAGAGCTTATGCTAAATTTCCTCTGATGATTCAGATTAAGGGTAGTTCTGCTTCTCGAGCTTTAAACACTGTTTAAGCGTGTGTTAAGGTGCCTATGAATGATTATTAAAGTCACAGCACTGATGAGCTCCGCTAGAGCTAAACGCGTATACCGTTGTGGAAGTTTGTCGTCACACACAGGAATGCCTGGTGGTTATGCCTCCTTGTGGGGAAAACAGTGATTTATTTATGAGTACAACATTGGGTGTCCCAGGGCAGGTGTAATGACAACAAATTATATATAATAATAAGAAAAAGAAAAGAATAAGAAAGTCTCAACAAATTCCTTGCTTCCAAGCTTCTCGTTTCATTGCCAGTCGCTATAATATGGCCAGCCAATTGTCACGGTATGTTTGCCATCCACTGTTGGTCTTCTGTAATATATACGGTCGTGCAATTTGCTTAAGGCTTCTTTTAATAGTCTTTCTAACCCATCTAATAGGACGTTTCTACGATGATTTTTGTGGATCAAGAACCAATAGTTTAGGCTGTCGGTTGTCGTCCATCCTCAATACGTGACCAACATACATCCATCGACGACGTGCAATCGTATTGTTGATGGTTTCAATCTGCCACACTTCTTCGTGACCTCTGAATTCGACATATGCAACAGCGGGGAGATGTGTGCAATTCTTCTGAGGAAAATGTGGTCAGTCTACTCTAACTTGCGAATCATCACCTTTTTGTCTGGCCAGATTTCACAGCCGTATAGTATTGTACCAAACTCACTATTGATGTATATATTCTTATCTTTGTTTTGAGGTTGACGTCTCGTCGTTTCCACACTTTCGTAAGTCTGCCAAACGCTCGATTAGCTCTGACTAATTTTGAGAATATGTTCTTTTCTGTGTCAGCATTGTCTGATATTACTCAACCTAGATAGTGAATGAGTGTACACACTTGATCGGTTAAAGATCTATAGTGACAACTTCTTCAGGGGTTTCGACGCAGAGTACCTTACATTTGTTGGGGTTCAAGTAGAGTCCGTACTTCGATACACATCGGATGTTCTAGTAATAATTCGTCTTAGGTCTATGAAATTTTCGGCAATTAGTGCAATGTCGTCCGCGTAAGTTAGGTCACAAATACGCTTACCTTGTGTGTCAATTTCTACGCCATCACCAGTATCTATTAGGGCGCTAATAGATCCTCGTTATGGCGAGTACATCACGTGATGGAGAGTATATAATTTTATATCTGATTGTGTTAAACTGTGCTCCGGGAGCTAATACCGGAGTTCGATTACACGTAGAGCAGACTTCCTTACCACTGCTAGACGAGCTGATGGTACCGGCAGTACTCATCAGTAGGGTGAACCATCATCAGTCGTTTCGGCTGCCTTGTGATATTTTAAGAAGGCATCTTCGAGAATTTGCTTACGTGGTAGCATGGGCATTATCTCTTTAAACTAACCATGTGCTTTCCGGATCATTCTAATTTTATTCAGCAGGAATTTAACATGCTGTCGTTGCTTGCTTTCTCACATGATCCTTTGAAGGATACATTTTTAGAGTTTTAAATCCGATTGTGTTAAACTGTGCTCCGGGAGCTAATAAGCTTCAGTTTTATAATTGTAAATGTTGCCAAAACCGGAGTTCGATTACAAGTATCGCAGACTTCCTTATCACTCCTAGACGAGCTGATGGTAGCCGGCAGCACTCATCAGTAGGGTGAACTACCATCAATCGTTTCGCCTGCCTTGTGATATATTTAAAAAGGAATATCCAAGAATTTGCTTACGTGGTAGCATGGGCATTACCTCTTTAAGCTAACAACGTGCTTTTTAGAAGTAACTTGTTAAGAGAAAATCTCAACAAGTTCAAATTTCTACAATTTCTATCTCGTAATCATGTTTTAATGCTAATATATTTCCGTTTTTAGAAACAATTAGCGGCATAATTTCGACAACAGGAAATTAACGGAAATACTTGCAGATATGTCTTGCTACCTGTTGAATCACGACACGAATGTTTTTTTTTCTAATTTCCAACTGCTTTTTACATTAATATGTTCTAAATATTTTGTAAAAATTGCTTTTATCAATTTAAAATGTTTACTAATGATAATGGCCCATTAACTGTGCAAATGTTCAAGTTTATCCCACTAAGCAAGCTGAAAATCATCCTGTTTGTTTACATTAACATAGAACTAAACTTTTGTAGTAATTGAGGTATTTATGTGAACTTCTAATTTATTTGAATGAATTGTGATAATTTTAAGAAATATAAAAAATTTAAGAATTCTTTATTTACTATGCATCTGTGAAAACAATTGATTAAATATTTTGTATATTAATTAAATTAATATAAAATTAATTAAATTTATTAAATTAATTAAATATTGATAAAATATTTTTTATATAAATATAAAAAATGACTAAAAAATATTAATAATATAATCGACGATATGTATTCGATGGCGTAATTTTCGAATGTGGAGTGTATCTATCAAAAAGACAAACAATAAATTGAGTTTTTTTTATTTCACGAAGTTTCGAATATAAAGATAGTAATTCGAGAAGATGTATCATAATATTTGGAAAATTAATGAAATAAATACGTAATGTTATTTTTTTCTTATTAATGAATACACTCGTCCAAAAGCAACAGTAAGCAAAACATAAAATATAAATTATATTTTTATAAAGTGAAATATTTACTTTGAGAAAACAATGAGATTAACCGAAATTTATGTATATTATATATTGATTTTACATTTAATATAAAATCAATATGATTTAGCTAATTGCGCGAATGATAAACTGAAATAAAACTATTAAGAAAATAACAGCATTTCAAGCAGCGTGATTACGACGGTCAACTGTTACTCTCTCAAATAAAGCGATATGTTGACTTAAAACATATATGATGAGTTTTTAATAGTAGACGGGATTCAGATTATATACAAATTCATAAATATCTTAAAGCGTTTGTAGCACTCAACTCTTATTGCAAATGATAAACTGAAGTTCAACAGTATATCATAATAAAGGTTTTTACATATGAAGACAAAGGTTTTACCAGCTTCATCAATAGTTGTTATTATATAGTTATGCTTTAATATAGTTATAGTTATAATTATAGTCATCTTTTAATTTAGTAAGCTCTAGATACATATCTTTATTAATTTTATCGTTTCCGTTTTTAATATAAGTTTTCCGAATACTTATCTTTGATGTATTTAAACTTTCAACCTTTTTCTAAGAACAAAATAATATTTTTTATTATTAATGAATACACTCGTCCAAAAGCAACAGTAAGCAAAACAAAATATAAATTATATTTTTATAAAGTGAAATATTTACTTTGAGAAAACAATGAGATTAACCGAAATTTATGTATATTATATATTGATTTTACATTTAATATAAAATCAATATGATTTAGCTAATTGCGCGAATGATAAACTGAAATAAAACTATTAAGAAAACAACAACATTTCAAGCAGCGTGATTACGACGGTCAACTGTTACTCTCTCAAATAAAGCGATATGTTGACTTAAAACATATATGATGAGTTTTTAATAGTAGACGGGATTCAGATTATATACAAATTCATAAATATCTTAAAGCGTTTGTAGAACTGAACTCTTATTGCAAATGATAAACTGAAGTTCAAAAACTTCATATTTAAATGTATATATGTAGACTATAAAATAAGATAACAAAAATAATAGAATTTGATTTGAGTAAATATATTCCTAAAATAAGGGAGAAACTCCTACCACCATTAGGACGAAAAATTTGTAATTATAATAAAGAATTGAAATCAATATGTAACGATAATATTAGAAACATCATAGAAACAGAATGCAATTGTAAAAATCTTAAGTTTGATAAAATAAATGAACATATATGCACCCATAATCTAGAATAAATTGAAAACAATGAATTAAGGAAAATGCTCTCGAAAAGATATAAATATAGATCAAAAATAATAATAGCCTAAAATAAGGGATAAACTCCTACCGTCATTAGGACGAAAAATTTGTAATTATAATAAAGAATTGAAATCAATATGTAACGATAATATTAGAAACATCATAGAAACAGGATGCAAATTGAAAAAAAAAACTTATTTTTTATAAAATTTTGTATCCTAATATTAAAATTTGGAAATATTGTATATTTGACAAAATCAAAAAGAAAATGAAAATAACAAACAATTATAGAAAGAAATAAAATTAAAGAATTAAAAGTTACAAAAAATTTTAAAGAACTAAAAGTCACAAGACGAAGTGTGAGACTGACTATAATTAAAAATGCTATTAATCGATTGTTAGCTCAACATTTTAATTATTGATATCTACAAAGAATGTAATATAATCATTTAAAAAAAAATCTAAAAGTAAAGAAACAATAGGGCCAAAAACATATATGATGAGTTTTTAAAGAAAAAATATGATGAGTGTTTAATTAACGTTTTATATTAAGAAAACAACACGACATCGAATAGCCTTTTATAATTTTATTTGATAATGAGAAAACAGCAATGATTGTTTATAAGATTGATTCAGGTAATGCATGATCAGTTGCTCAATAAAGCAAGTGATGTATCAACTATTATCTGATGATATTAAAAGTACGTTGCATATTTTCATATGCTAACTGATCATCAAATACATCAATTAGAATTGAACCGAAGCCAGCGAAAACAGGATCTTTGTTTATCTAATTTACAAACAGAGAAGTTCAATTCAAATCTAGTAATTTTATATCTGCCAAAAAAGAAATATGCTTTAGCTAATTAAACGAATGATAAACTGAAGGCAAATCTTCATTGATAATTGTATCTATTACATAGATATGTAGACTATAAAATAATATATATTTTTTGAGTAAAATAATGATCAACCATAGGGTTACCCGCAAATAAGACCAATGAAAAACAATATATGAAAGCGTTTTATTTAAATTAAATAATGCGATTAATTTTAATAATTAATTAATTTTAAATAATGCTTTTAATGTTTATACATCTATTCATTAATAAATGTATAGATAACATAAATATAAGTAGACCTTTAAATAATTCTAAAAATAAAGAAATAATAGGATCATATTTAAATAAATATATTCCTAAAATAAGGCATAAATTGTTACCGCCATTAGGACGAAAAATTTGTAATTATAAAAAAGAATTAAAATCAATATGTAACGATAATGTTAGAAACATAATGGAAACAGAATGCAATTGTAAAATTCTTAAGTTTGATAAAATAAATGAACATATATGCACTCATAATCTAGAATAAAATAAAGTAAAAATATAGAATTAATTGAAAATTGTGAATTAAAAAAATGCTATCAAAACGATAGAAATATGGATTAAATAATAACTATACAAATAAAATTTACAATTGGATATATAATGACCTAAATTCTTATTTTGATTGAAAGTTTAAATACATCAAAGATAAGTATTCGGAAAACTTATATTTAAAACGGAAACGATAAAATAAATAAAGATATGTATCTAGAGCTTACTAAATTAAAAGATAACTATAATTATAACTATAACTATATTAAAGCATTACTATATAATAACAACTATTGATGAAGCTGGTAAAACCTTTGTCTTCATATGTAAAAACCTTTATTATGATATATACTGCTGAAAGAAGGCAAAATATAAACACAACATATGAATGTAGTGATTTAAGTTTAGAAACAATTATTGCAAGTCACTGTTCTATATTGGATAAAAAGGGTATAAAAATTGAATCAGATGATAAAACTATACCTATATTATATTGGAATCCAATATTACATAAAAATCCAATAAAACCTAGGTTCATATGTAGTGCTTTTAAATGTACAATAAAACCACTTTCGGTTTATATGAATAAAATACTTAAAGTAACTAAAGTACACTTCAAAAAATATTGTAAGGTAATCGAAATTAATACTGGTATAAAACACTATTTCAGTAGTAATTCTACAAAAGAATTTTTAGAACACGCAAAAGGAATAAATTTTCAGAATATAAATACGTACGATTTTACGATATAATATAACTACGAACGACTTATAAATACGATAATCACGTATTTAACATGTTCCTAGATAAAGGCTATCACCAACAATAACAAGGAAAACATTAAATTCAATTAGATGGCCAAAACAACATCTACAGATAACTATAACATAAAGAAAATTTATATAAATCTGCCCTCAAATCATGATTTAGTAAACTCGCATATAAAACGGGCGTGTAATAGAATAAATGCCACAGGTAAAAGTTGTTCCTTCATGAAAATTTCCTTTCAAAATGGTAACGAGGTTTAAACGCAAACCCAAGAGAGACTCACGGAACAGTATATCATATACCGTGATCATCCTGTGATTAGGCAATATAAGACAGACAGAGCCCTACGTGGTAGGTTAATGGGGCATGTCCGCACTTGTAGGAATCCTAAAAATACTAAATGTGCTGTCGCGCAAAATGTACGTGAAACCTCACATATCTTGGACATAGATAAATGTAAAATAATCCATACCTGTCCAGATAAAGATACTAGGTTATGTTTTAAAGCGTTGGCTACTAAAAATACAACATCACTATTTTAACAGGTAATCAATTTATTTCTATCTCTATGAAAACTCCCAACATAATCGATAAAATTAATCTCAGCATCATCATGGTAAACCACCTCTGTATCTGCAACTGGAAAATGATAATTCGGAATGATTTGCCCTTTCCTCGCTCGTATCGACACGAGAAGTGTAGAAAATGTTAAAAGCAAGGTTATTTTCAGTGCCGTTTAAAAAACCGGTCCATAGTTTCCACACACTGATCCACAATCAATTCTAAAAATTTCTGTTGATCTCCATCATCACCTTATTGTAAATCATCAGATACGTCGTCGAGACAAGATTATAAGCAAAATCACAGGCTTCCAAAGTTAGTTTAACGAATACTTACAATTTTTTAAAGCACCGACGCTATAAAATTTGTTTTATTCACATGAAAATAAAATATGCACCGGAAAAAGCATATTTTTAAACTTTGCACCACCAACGAAGACTCAAAAATTGAGATGATTTTATCAGATTGTATATCGAACAATTTACATTGTTTTACACTAACAAGGATAAATATTACTGAGCATTAAAAACAGAATTCAAAAGGAGAGAAAAAATCGCTGGCAGCTTCAAAATATTCAAGTTATTTCATAGCGTGGTTAATATAGAATATTATATTCCGGGATCACTATATCATCTCAATTGTGAATTATGATCTGGTTCTTTATTGACACTTTAGTTCGCTTATCATGATCTACTGTTCTGTTTATGATTTTAAATTGTTATACTTTGCAAATAAAGCATTTATTATTGTTTTACAATAATATTTTACATTTTGTAAAAATATGATTTTGCAAGCAGCCTGAAGATGATAATATTCCGTTACTAAAAAAATAAAATTCTACAAAAATCGTCTATGCTCTTTATAATTAGCAAACAGAATGTGAGTGCACGTTTTTTTTTCTCACAAAAAAGTGCACGCTATGGAACAGAAGCGTTGCTTATCTCAAGATAAGCAACGCTTATAGATAAGTGGAAAAAGGTGAGTTTAAGTTGGTTCGTGTTTTATTATCAGTTGTATTTTGTCGCTGTTATTTATTCTTAAATAATATTGGCTAAGTTTTAATTGGGCATTGATACTTTTTATTATAGTTGTATATTTCGAAAGACCATCGAAAAGAAACTTCTCAAGTTCGCACTCGATACAAGTGTTAATAAACTAAAACACAATAGAAAGATTGGTAGCATTGAACATATTAATTGTGTCATTTTGATGGAGATGGAGATCAATCACAAAAATATTCACATTTTAATAATCTAATATTAATAATCTAATCTTTTTCTTGATAGAATAATATCCGAAATCTGATAACACAAAATTTCTTCCTGATTACTTCCAATTCTTATTGTAATACATGAATATCTATTTTCTAATAATCAGTTCATAAAAATGTATTTTCGCATTTTTATAATGTAATGTTAATAATCTAATCTTCTAATGCAATAAAGGCCGAATCCCGATAATACAGCACTTTTTCCTGATAACTTGCTATCTTTATTCTAATACATGGTTGTTTATTAATCAGTTCACAAGCATACAATCAATCATACCATAATAATCTAATATTAATAATCTAATTTTACTTCGGATGCAATAATGGTCAAAGCATGATAGCAAAACATTTCTTCCTGATTACAACTAATCCTTATTGAATACATTGTTATCTATTTTTCAGTAATCAGTTCATAAAAATTAAACTATTAGCATTTTAATAATCTAATATTTAATAATCTAATCTTCTAAGCAAAAAAGGCTGAAACCTGATAACACGACATTGCTTCCTGATTACTTTGAATTGTATTCTAACACATTTATCTATTATAAAATAAATTATATTTATTAATTAATAAATTATATCTATTACATATGTATATTAATCAATTCATAAGCATTCAATCAATCGCACTAAAATAATCTAATATTAATAATTGAATCTTACTTCTGATGCAATGGCCGCAACCTGATAGACCAGCAGTTCCTCCTGATAACTGCCCATTTATCTATTATGTAATAATCAGTAATAATGGCTGAAACCCGATAACACATTAGTTCATGCTGACATCATATTAATAAGATCAAAATTTAATATTAATCTAATCTTACTTCTAATACAATAAATAGCGAAACTTAATAACATATTAATAATTTATATTTATTTATAATTATATTTATTTACATATTTATAATTAATTTATAAGTATCGAAAAATTAATCAAATGAACTCTATATAAAGGAGTTTTGATAATATTCAAAATAAAGTGGCTCATATGGGGAGATCATTTTCAGTTTTGCAGACTTTTGTGGATTCTCTTTTTGTCTTGATATCAACTTAGCTTGCTGATCATCAGCGATGTATGAAAAGCTGCCATAACTATCAATTGAAGAGGGCGACGACTTGTCTATTGACAACACACTTGCTAATATTTTGCATCTTCTGTTTGTTTTCAGTGATTCCTCTTCGCCTTTACCTTGTTTAGTTTTAAATAAATTTACTTTGTTTTCATGGTCCCGATTTACTTCTACAGTAGCTTCGGAAGCTGTTTTACTGAAGACACTGTTTGCAAGTGAATCTTTTATTGAAGAATCCGGTACATCTTTGAGATGAACCTTCTTTTGCTTTCGAATTGATATGCAAATTAAAAATACTAAAGATATGCAACATAGAATCAATGACGCTATTAGTGCAAATGGTGAAATCATCTCATCAAATCTCTCAAACCAATAGTAACCATTTAAAAAGGCGCCATTTGAAAAAGGAATTAACGGAAATAAATATAATTTTAACAAGTTCATGATTCAAATTCATGATTTTATACAATGACATTGAAAAGCCAATTTTACAATCCAATTTATCTGTGCTTTGTTTGATCAAATGTGAAGAGTCGACATTTTCAACAGTATTCAGTCGTCTTTTTATTTGGTAATAATGCGAACCATTTACTTTTATAGGCATTTCAAATTTTATCCTTTTTTACATTACCATTAACTGGGCCACCATTTTGCGAAACATTTTGGAGTCTACAAAAACTTATGAAGTTATACGAACACAAGATGGTTTTATCCAAGATAGCCCATTTACTCTTAACCTCACCTGAAAAAACCACTGTAGTCGATGAATACTAGAAACATTAAATTGTTCGTCTACAATTCGCTGAAATCAAGATGCTTACAAGAAAGAAGTTGTACGTCGTACTTGTCTTAGTGCTAAAGCTAGTTTGCCTTTACGTACTTGCTGTGATCGCAATTGAGCTCATCGTCTAATACACAGAGAGGCTGTCGTCAATAAATAAATCATCTTGCAAACAGATTAAATTGTCGACAAACGGTGATACTTCTTATTTTCTATCTGTAGATCTAAAATAAATATTCGGAATATACAGAATTTCATTTACTACCAACGACACGGACCAATCGTACACTGATCATTTTAGAAAAGCACTGTGCCATCTAGGTACAGTTGAGCATATGGCCATCTCAACAACAGTAAAAATCAATAATATTGAAACAACCATTGATGGTGATGGCATTAAAGAATTGGAAAATATATTCATACTGACCGACGTGCGTTATATCAAAAGAAAGGATGGCTCGTTAGTGTTTACCATAAGGACATAAGACAACGCCATGATATTGGCGTAGAATGCGCACAACCCCTTTCTGAGGTCTAATCTTACCTTCCAACTTATTTAATCCAATGACATCACATACCCCACTGTCAAAAATGTCATCAGCCAGAGGAATAGAATCAACTTGCGATCTCGCACCGCAATGCCTAACTTGCAAAATCAGATTACATGTGTAGTTGCCTAAAGACAAAGACCCCATATGTTTAAACTGCTGATTGAATCATCCGGCCGACATTTTAATTGAATCAAAGCGGGCATTATAAGTACTCTTCTCCAACAGTGACAACCCAAAATAAGTAGACTCCTCAATGATCGATGCCTTCAACTCGTTTAAAAGTGATTATCAAGATTTCAAAGTAATCATAAAGGTGAAAAAGGCAGAGCATACTTAAAGTTTTGAGAATTTGATAACTCAATTGTCTCGGCGATTAAGTAGATTAAGTCTCTGGATCCAGAGAAAACGTTTCACAACTCTCGACCAAAAACGACTCTGAGCTACTTGCCAGGAGAATTTCTCCAATTATGTCACCGTCCTTTATCTTTCCTGAGACACGCCTTCATAATAAGTCGTCAGAGCACTTTTTGAGAGAACTCGACTGGCTTCAGAATATAGTTATTTTATTATAGAGAGAACTTTTTATAAAAGGCACTTAAAAGGCAATTTTAAGGCATGAATCAAATTATCCAGGAAAATAGAATTTGGAAGCTGATAAATAAAGTAGCTCTTATCGATGAATACATCAGAATGGAAAATGATGATATTCCCACCAGCCCGGGAGGAACGAAGAGTCCCTTGTTGGTTTCCGTAATGTAAGGGTTATCCCGGACACTGCTGACATCAACTAGTGGCGCTGCCCTTCCATCCGTAAATAAACGCAATGGTAGTAAATTCAGATCCGTTTTCACCGAATATACTTCAGTGTAATTCGGAAGGTGCTTATGCTCTTAATCTTTTATCTGGTTGAGATGCAGATGTTATAGTCTTCAGGAGACTAAATCGAACCGGTCTCCCCAAGGTATTACTCGAGTTATACAAATACATATATCCGCCCAAATCACTATACTTCGTATATAACCCCGCTTCATTTCTCTTCATCTCAAGGTCTTGTAACCTTAATTAAATGCCCATTAAGATCTTAATTCTTGCTTAATTACTCATGTCCGACCCTTTCTTGTTTAACTATAACACTTTATAAAGACGGTAAACGCATCAGCTTAGACTATATTTATATTCGAGCCGGGGAGATTTAACAACAACCGTGACCTTCTTGATTGGATGTTATGCAGCGGCTATTGCATGAATCTTGGTGACTTCAATGACAGAACTGGTCGCAGGATTAAAGCAGCACTCCGCAGAGCCAGGGACGATTATCATATTCACGAACGACCATATCCGACTTTTCATTGTTCCACAAATAATTCTCTCATCGACATTCGATTGCTACATGTGAAGTGGCTGCTTTAGTCTTCTGTGTGCAAAATATGTCATTAAGTGGGAGTGCTCAGGTATGCCTTTGTTGTACATGGGCAATCTAAGTATTAGTCTTTCTTTCAAGAGGACGTCCCCCAGAGCAAATATCAAGATTTCTTAAGCTCCTCATGTCGAGACTACTATTCATCATGCTTGTTGCATATTCTGAATGGATCTTTCGTAAAAGTTCGCGTTGCTGTTTGCTGGTGAGGTCTGATCCCGCATCTGTAATATAGAAGACTTATCAGATATGACGAGGATTGATCAGTAAACTGTGCATTAATATGTTATTAATTAACTATTTAAGGAGAGTGAGACCATTCCGCGTGAATTTCTCGTAAAAAATGTAAGCCAGACGCGAAAGAATGACGAATGCCGTTTCGTCATCACTATGGCTCATCAGTGCCAGATCCCTCCCACTACTGGATGCAGAGGAGGACTGGCAGACGGCAATCAATGAATGAATCAATGTGAATGATGTACTAGAAAATTTTCTAGTAACATCATAGAGTACTAAATCAGTACTACAGATTAACCAAAAAGGATCATTAGCAAAATTTCTTTCGCGTCTGGCATACATGTTTTACAAGAAATTCACGCGGAATGGTCTCACTCTCCTTAAATTTTATCCATATATTTATATTTACTAAATTTTTTGAATTTGTTTAGATAGTGATTGTAACACATGTATTTCTATTTCCGAATATAAGATTAATTAATTTTTCTAACGCTTCCTTAATACCTGCTAAATCTGAATTTGTATAAATTATAAGAAGCGCACTAAATATGAAGACATATTTAGTATACTTATACTATATACTATAAGTATATATAAATATATACTATATTTAGTATATTTAATATACTTTAGACATTGCTTCTAAATATGATCAAAAATATAAAGATCTTTGTTTGTATACTCATATTGTACATTTTATCGTTCCGAAATATAAGTATCATTGAAGAACCATATAATTGGAATTATACTGAATATGATCATATTTCACTGAAAAATATTGTAATTATTGTTCGGACTACATCAACGTTTCACAGTAGTAGAGTCAAAGGAATATACAACAGCTGGTACAATTTAACATGTGGGGATATGCACCTGATTACTGATACGAAAGATGACAGAATTTTTGCAATGTTCAGAAACGTTCATAAATGTAATTGTCCAATAGGACACGGAAGAATTTTTTTATGTTGTCGAACAACATGCGAATTTCAAACGTTTCTGAAAGAAGTAGAGGCAAGAAAAGATATACCGAACTGGCTTTGCAGGTTCGATGACGATCAATATGTTCATGTACCAAGATTAATTAAGCTGCTTAGTCATTACAACCCTGCTGAACATCATTATTTAGGAAGATTTATTAAACCACCAATTGAAATCAACGAAGATGGAAAACGTTCAATTCTTAGATTCCACACGTATGGTGCTGGTGTTTGCTTTTCTATTCGTACTGTTATGGAATTATTTCCATTTGTGTTAGGTACTAATCTCCAAAATAAATGCATGGCGTGGAAGTCGAATGATGATGTAACTATTGGAAGAATAATTACAGTTATTTTAAATATAGAAGCAGGAACACTTGAAAATTTCCACTCGCATTTATCAAAATATTATTTGGAAAACTTGAGAGAGATTTTTAACTTCAAAAATAGCAGTATGCTGCAAGACGCAATAACTTTTGGATTTAACAATCAAACTGTATTTGATGGCACCGTTGATAAAGGCATACAACATCAAATGGAAGCTTTGCATAAATATTTCTTTCCATAAAAGAGCTTCACCTGCTAGAGTTGTGAGTTTACGTTAAGCAAACGAAACATTTTTGTTTTATACTCCGAACGTAATGTCTTTGCTCTACAAAATCAAGTAATCTTGATTTTAAATATAATATTAAATAGGTTTACATTTCCGAATCATTAACCATATTTTAATTAGTTTGAATTTTACTTTAAAACAAAATGGACTGAAATCATTTTTTAAGTTTAATATTGGGTACCTATAAATATATTGTATTATAAACTCTAGTTTAACTAGTTTGAAATCAAATCAAATTATTTAAATATAAACTGCTTAAACAGATGTTAGTCTTAGATTGCACGTATTTTTTTTAAATATATGCAGAAATATCAATTATGAGAAATATAATTGTATAAAATTTTAGCAATTATTTTTTTTCAAACTGAAATTCAACTTGGAAACGAAAAATCATGATCGGCAAATAATATAGTGCGCTAATAAAGTGCGTTTAATAACACAATTTTATTAAATACTATACAGTATACTTAAATTTGGAAATGTTAATATCTTTATAAAAATAATCTTTAATTTACATTTTTTAATTTACATTTTTATAATCTTAAAAACGGAATATTCTTGATCTAAAAAAGATGTTTACAACCTGTTATTTTTAGAAGCAGAAACACTTAAAAACTTCCACTAGCATTTGTCAAAATATTATTTAGAAAACTTTAGAATTATTTTTAAGTCTGCTACAAGACTATAAATATGACTATAAGACTATAAATATATGGATAAAATTGAATTATTAAAATCCTTAAATATTTTGATAAATCAAAACCATTTAAAATTATGGGCATCTTTGTGTTTCAATAGGAGGTAATAGTAGCCTAATTATAGCTGACTTATTTTTAAGTTATATATAATATGAATTTGTTCATAACTGTTTAAACTATATAAGTGTCAATACTATATAAAGATATAAAATATATGTTCCGATATAAATAAATTTAAACTAAAAAATATGAAATATGTCCTGCTATATTTATGATATATGTGCATTTAACTCTAATAATTTTTAATCGATAATTGCACAAATTTCACTAGGTAGCCTTATTCTTAATAAAACCAATATTATTGATAAAGAAGGTATATGTCAAGATATGAACATCAAATTAACATCAATTAAAACTATACTAAATTCATATCGTAAAGATGATATCTTTAAATTTAAAAAAAAAACTTAAAATAAGAAACAATTATAAAAGGAAAGATCGAATTAATAAAGATATGCATACAGAACTTACTAAATTAAATGATAACTAAATAATAACAACTTTTGAAAAAGCTAATAATAATTTTGTTTTCTTATGCGAAAAGCTTTAATATGGTATACTGATGGAAAAAAAATAATATTATTATGATTTAAATTTAAACACAACATATGAACGTAGTGATTTAAGTTTAGAACCAATTATTACAAATCACTTTTTATAATGGATGAAAAGGGGACATCACTTAAATCAGATAATAAAACTATACCTATATTATATTGAAATCCAAAATTACATTAAAATTTTTCTTTTAGTTGTGACACGACATTATCCTCAGATGTATTGTTCATACTCTTGATACAACAGGACGCTAATAATCAGCTTGGGTGGGTCTAATTATCTGCTGACCCAGACTTACATTTCACGTTTCGACCCTTAATATCTGTTTACACCGTACGCTGGTGCTGATCAGATTTTAACTAAGGACGTCTGTATTGCGATTCAACTTTACATCACTAGGATGGCTGCTCTAGTTCTGTAGATAGACATTTGTGTATATTACTTTTGGTAGGGGATCGTATTCTAACGATCTATTAGAGAGATCGGATACAGATGTTTGCCCAAAATGATGTTTGACATAATAAAATTGACAATGAAATTGGCTTTCTTCAAAATTATGATATCAACATTAAATTAACATCAATTAAAACTACATTTAATTTATATCGTAAAGATGACATATTTAAATTTACAAGAAACAAAATTTTGCATGATCATACACGCATTCCATACAAAATATTAAATATAATACATTAAATAATAAAATTTTAAGAATTCCAACAATATGCAATGATATTGGCATTCTTCAAAATCATTTAAATAATTTAATAGATACGTATTTTAAACTAGGTTACTATAAAAATACAATCAAACAGAAAATAATAAAATATAAAAAGTATAATATATAATAATATATAATATATTATATATTATTATAATATATAATATATTATATTATAATATATTATAATATAATATAAAAATCAAACAGAAAATAGTAAAATATATAAATCAACACAAAATTATTAAATCATCAAAATATCATTAAAAACACAAATTGAAACTCTTAAACAGAAAATCTTTATTGATGGATAATAAGCAATATGCTTTGAATTAGCATAAGATACACAAGATAATCAAATTTCATCAGAGGAAATACGCCATTAACATGTATTTGTCCCCGCTGCTATGTTGGGTGGAAGAATTGAGGCAGACACCTGGTAACATAGCAGTTCATCTTGATGACCTCTAATTGTTATCTTGATAAATCATCTGTTATTTATATAAAAATTGACTTTTATTTTAAATTTTAAACGATTATATAAAATTTTATAAATAGCAATTAATTATTATTTATTATTTAATATCATTTATTTATTTAAATTCAATATTATGATTAATATATGACTAATATTAAATAAGATAATGATATAATAATATACTAATATAAAAACAGTAGACCCAGTTAGCTGATCTGATTTCTTCAAAATCATACAAGTCCTCATTTATTCTATAGAAATAAGATATTTGTATTTGGTTTATACTTATCTCAGTTGTCAAATAATGAGTAAAATAATTAAAAAATAATACCAAAATATTAAATTTTAAAAGAAACTCAATTGCCACTTGATTTATCGGACAAAAACTTTAAATATACGCGCCAAATTTTACAGCCAATTACGATCGATAAAATTAATAGTTTATACGATGGTGTCACTTCGTGAAAAAACACGGATGCATGTTTCAGGTATATTATATTATAATACATATTATATTCATTCCAGTAATATAACTGCAATCTGATTATACAGAGACATCATCGATTCTATCGATATATACACCTGATAGCACATACGCAGAGCCCGGTATTGTTAATTCGCGAATTACAGTATTATTATGTATTTGAATTTCTTTAGAACGGAGAGAATTATCGCCTTACAACCAAACAAAAACAAAGGAAAATGAAACTAAAGGTAGAATTTCTTATCAGTCATATTTGGCATGCTTTTATAATTACTTTTATTTGAAATTTTGTCATTATAAATACATCCGTCCCCGCATAACTTTCCAAAGTTGAGATTTCGGACGAAAGTAGAAAATAAAGCGGGGTGGAATATTAAACGGGGTAGAAAATCAACTTTTTTAAAATAGTCAAATAGAGTTTTGACGTAATGTGGACGTAATTATGCTTTATAAAATATATGTGATCTATGCAACTGTTCGATTTATTTTTCACTGAAAAGTGTAATAAACCCGACAGCTTTGAAATAAAATGTACACCTTTGTTGCTGTACTTGATCGTTTTCTCTTATATCATAAAGAATTATATTAAACGTAATCTTACAAAAATAAGATTTTCTTAAATATAAAAAACAACAGTGAATAAATATGGGTTAACAAAATGAGGTTAAATAAGGGTACAAAATTAAAATACGAAAACATCAAAACGGTCCTTGAAAATGTCTTCTATAAAAACTGACAGGGGATCAGATCCCTCCAGCTTCCACCAGTGATCCGCCTTCCGTCACAACCACTCGGGGTCTCTAAAATACTTGATGATCCAGTCAAGGCGTACTATGGTAGGTAATCGTGAGATGAGGTGCTTAAGAAACCTGGGTCGTTGCCCAGGGAGACGGCCTCTAGAAAATAAGACTTATACTGAGATTGCCTAGGTATCCCAGTAACATACCTGAGCTTTCTCACAAAATAACATATGCTGAGCCCGTTTCAGGTCCCATCTTGCTTTCTTCAGTACACTTTTGAAATTAATTAAGTCTGATCAGTTTTCTCTTTGTCCCAGGGTCGCCATTAAATACAACCTTCTTCGATTTAGATGAGTTAAGAATAAGATTGGAGGTGATTAACTGGTCTTTCAATAAGGGGCTGATGTCCGAGACTACATATATGCACCGGCGTTCAGAGAATAGGGTTGTGGTATCATCAGCGTATATCCCTACATGTTAATAGCGTTTAAATTTCTTAAAGAGTACGATAGAAGCAGCAAGATATAAGATAGGAAAAAGTGGGGACCCTTGAGGCACACCTGTAATATGGTCGAACTGACGAAGATCATGATCGTCTTCACAAAAGAACCGCTTGGTGTACAATAATATCTCCACACTGTTAACAGTTCTCGCAGGCATCTCGAGGGATCTAGGAGAAGAGATAACAAAGGAAATGAAAATGCGGTCAAATGCCGCGGAAAATCAAAAGAAACAGCCACAACAAGCTGATGACTATTATTCTGACAGAAACGGTGACCTTACCAACTGCCGTGTGGACCGAGCTTACAAACCAAATGAAAGTTGGTAGGATTAAGTTACACCTAGTTAAATTGTCACGGATTCTATGCGCAAGTGTTTTTTCGTAGATGGAGATGAGAAAGATTTGTATCGAAATAGGGCGCAAATCTTTAGGACATGTGACAGCTTTGTTCTTTGCTAAAAATATTCTGCAACTAGTATTAATTCCGGCCACTTCAGATAATAAGGCTAACAGCATGGTGATGAAACTTCTATTCTCTAATCAACTGTCCAAAGCTGACGGACATGAGAATAGAGTGGCCCATGGAATCTGGAAGTGCCTGGAAATAGACCAAATGCGTTCAGGATATCGGAAACTATAAATCCCTGCTTCAGAAGTCACCCCAAGGCGGAATTGGTTAAGGAGATTGAGTGGCTTCATAATTGTGTAGGGTTAGTGACTGGTCCAAAACTTTGTAAGGCATATGTTACTAATCAAACCAGATGATCTCTCCTTTTAGCATACAAACTTCTCCTCATTAAATATCTTCCAAAAGACAGACTGAAAAGCATAAAGACAAGCAATGCTCGCCCAATCTCTAATCAACTGGAGCCTATATCTAAAGCTCCAGTATTCTTTCGAGAGGACCTGCCTAAAAAAACCTTTTCCTTAGCAGCGTATCTTCATCTAATCTCCAGCGAAGTAAGTCATGCGAGGTGGACGGTAGTTGGCAAGACTTCTAAATGCAAGTAGGCTTAAGCAGCCACATTTCATGTAGAAGTAGTATGTCAAGGAGTGAATTTATTTCTGTGCAATGAAAGATAGGGGATAATGGTTAATGAATAAGATATTCGTTCCTGGATCTGCGAAGTGTTGCATTAATCCAACGACCAGTTCTGTCGTTGAAGTCATTAAGTAACATGTCATAGCTGCTACCCAATATACGGCCCAAGAGGTCACGGTTCTTGTGAATTTCTCCAGGCCAAATATAGACATTGGCTATCCTGATGCGTTTACTGTTCTTCCATAGTGTTATCGCTGTGTCTGGACATTAATAATTTAATAATATGGATGATCTTGAGTGGAATTTATAGGATTAAAAGACCGTGAGGAGAAGAAAAGTGAGGTGAGGTCATGTATTGAGTGAAATGGGAGGTTATGTGTTTTGGAATAAACCGAGTAATGTTCGGTGAAGCACGGATAGATATAGTTTCCGCAAAGACTATAACATCTGCATCTCAACCGGGTAATAGGCGTAAGGTATAAGCATCTCCCGAATTCCACTGAATGATGATCAGTGAAAACGGTTTGGAATTTCTTCCCATGCACAGATGTCACTAGAAGAAACATCATAACATCTAGTTAGGTTCATAGCGGAGAACTTTCCCCTGCGGCCTCTGGTCTCAACAGCGGGGCCATTGACCGCTCCTATGCTGGTTGGGAAGCATCATCATTTCCCATGATGCTACATAGCTTTCCTTGTTTCTGCCTTTTCACCTGTGACATTATGCTGAAGGAAAAGCGTTTAGTAGACGGTGATATCGGGGCTGTATTCGTCTTAGATGAAATCAATTAAGCATATGTATCTATAGTAAGCAATTCCTGAATCGTCTTCATCTGCTCCGAAATCCTCAATCAACCAACTTTAGTATTACCTCCATAGATGGTGGAGAGGTATTGGTAAATTGTTTAACCCGTGTGCAGGATTATAAGATGATTTTGTAGCAGCTATAAAAGAGTGACCCTTTTTGTACTTCTTAAAGAAGCACGTCCTTGACCACTCCGGGTGAGGAAGCCCACAGACAAGAGCAGCACGGTGCTGCATTACAGTAAGTTGGGTGCTCTCCAACTTTGGAGGATCATACACGGCAGATTTGTTTCACTCTCTTAGGTCGATCCCCAGTACCCCCAGATGTGGAGCTAGTTGCATTGTGGTAAGGTCAACTTGTTCGAACTAATAAAAGTAAATTGTAAATTGCAACCCATAAAAGGGTTGCATCTGGAACTTGCCAGCAATATGACGTAGTCTTTAGACGTTTTGGCAAATACCACGGCTAGGGGATATTGTTCATCCCACGCGAATATTAGAGAGTTCATACTTCTTTTGCAGATCCAGTAAATCTATCACCTCAGGGGAGCTTAGTAAGTTTGTTATTTTTATTGTAAACAGGATATGCTTAAATGAGACAGTTTCAGCATCCTTTAAAGTACTCTGCAAATTTAATATACTCTTTAGCCAAATCGGCAGTCGTAAATGAGATTGTATAAGGATCCAACAGTTTTCGGGAAGATCAACAAAATTCTGTCTGCTGGAAATTATTAATAGATCCGCGAAAAAATCTGTTGAAGTGGTCGTTTGTGGCTGTAGGAGTAATTGAAAATACGACCACAAAGTGTGTTGATTTTATTATAAGAGCAAGTTCCTCCAATGTTGTTAAAATAGAAGAATTCAAGCCACTTACCTCGTTTGGGAGATTTCTTGCTTGATTTTGTGTTATTTTTGGAAAATTGCAATTGCTTTAACCTCCGACGTGTTACTTGCCATCACGCCTTACCCGACACAATCTAATTACCCGAGTAATTTAGAGTTAACATCATGGGTACAATTAATATTTGCATTAAATCTTCAATCTTATCAAACACTGTTTTATTTGTATGCATTTGCTTGAATACTATTGATATGTCATGGCATATACTGCCGGGCACATGTATTTTGACTCTAAGTTATCTGTGATCCTTTTTGTCACAATCATATGCCAAATAGGACTTAATGGACTTCCCTGTGTTATGCATTTTATAAGCTTATACTTTCCAATTTATCATCTTTGAAATAAAATGTTCTGGCTTCTAAACAAGCTGCAATTATAGTAATTATGTTAATGGGTACATTGTCATCTTTTATCGATTTTAATATGCAACTGTGTCTAACATTATCAAACGCAGCACTAACGTCCAGGCCTTATATCACAGCCGAGTGATCACTTCTTGTGATAAAGTTTTGCAAATGTCTTATTGCATTGATTGTCCCACGATCCATTCTAAATCCAAAAGTGTAATCATTCAGTAAGTCCTGATTTTCATAGTGCCTTACTAAAGTCCTAGCTAGCACTCTTTCAATGTAATGTGAAAAGTAAATATGTGTAGTCATTAGAGAAATCAACTGAGAAATTCGTATAGTTTAAGACATCCCGACCGCTGAGTATCTCAACGCGTCTAAATTTTACAACTTTTGTTAAAGTTCACATACAAGAAATTGATAAAACAATACGAAACTAAAGAGTTGCACGTAAGTAGTAGATAAGATAAGATAAGTAGTAGATAAACGGAAGTCACTAGAAGATCGTCGGCGTAGAGAAAAACGTTTATCTGAGTACCATTTACACGTAAATATGACGACAGATCACATATATACAAAGAAAATAATAAAGGACTGAGTAGATCGCCTTGGAGAACTCCAATTTCCTGCGTAATGTAGTCAGTGCACATGCTCCCATCAAATATTTTTAATATAATATTTTTTATATTTTACATCGTTTAACACAATACAACAATTTCATGATACAAAAAGTGTTTTTAAATAAAAATTAATTTTACTAAAATTTTTGTGTAAAATATAGATTTTAAAATTCTTTGATTTGAGCTGGATCAATTTTTCTTTGATCCAACTCCAATAATTCTTTATAACATCTTTAGATTTTATTTTGTCTGTACGATAAAATTTCGTAATTCTTCATTATGATGTAATTACTCTGAAGATGTAATTTTCTCAAGATGCTAACAGAGACTAGCAAAATATCAAATAAAATTTAAAAAAGATTTTAAATGGTTGATAATGATCCATTATTGATAAATAATTATTGGAGCTGGATCAAAGAAGAGAGGAAATTATTTTTGATATTTCCCTAACTTCTGTTAGCATCTTCAGATGCTAACAGAAGTTAGCGAAATATCACAAAAAATTCTTTTTTTTGATCCAGCTCCAATAATTATTTACAAAATCATTCCATCAACCATTTATAAACAAAAGAGTTATTTAAAACCATTGAAATTTTTCAATTTAGTAACTACTGCTAGCATCATCAGAAAATTACATATGAAGATGCTTACAGAAGTTAGCGAAATATCACAAAAAATTCTTTTTTGATCCAGCTCCAATAATTATTTACAAAATCATTTCATCAATCATTTATAGAAAAAAGAGTTATTTAAAACCCTTGAAATTTTTAAATTTGCAAACTACTGTTAGCATCATCAGAAAATTGCATCAGAAAATTACATATGAAGAAGCTTACAGAAGTTAGCGAAATATCACAAAAAATTCTTTTTTTCTTTGATCCAGCTCCAATAATTATTTACAAAATCATTCCATCAACCATTTATAGACAAAAGAGTTATTTAAAACCCTGGAAATTTTTCAATTTGCAAACTACTGTTAGCACCATCAGAAAATTACATATGAAGATGATTACAGAAGTTAGCGAAATATCACAAAAAATTCTCTTTTTTTGATCCAGCTCCAATAATTATTTACAAAATAATTTCATTAACCATTTATAGACAAAAGAGTTATTAAAAACCCTTGAAATTTTTAAATTTGGTAACTACTGTTAGCATCATCAGAAAATTACATCAGAAAATTACATATGAAGATGCTTACAGAAGTTAGCGAAATATCACAAAAAATTCTTTTTTTTGATCCAGCTCCAATAATTATTTACAAAATCATTTCATCAATCATTTATAGAAAAAAGAGTTATTTAAAACCCTTGAAATTTTTCAATTTGCTAACTACTGTTAGCATCATCAGAAAATTGCATCAGAAAATTACATATGAAGACGCTTACAGAAGTTAGCGAAATATCACAAAAAAATTCTTTTTTTTTGATCCAGCTCCAATTATTATTTACAAAATCATTTCATCAATCATTTATAGAAAAAAGAGTTATTTAAAACCCTTGAAATTTTTCAATTTGCTAACTACTGTTAGCACCATCAGAAAATTGCATCAGAAAATTACATATGAAGATGCTTACAGAAGTTAGCGAAATATCACAAAAAATTCTTTGTTTGATCCAGCTCCAATTATTATTTACAAAATCATTTCATCAACCATTTATAGACAAAACAGTTATTTAAAACCCTTGAAATTTTTCAATTTGCTAACTACTGTTAGCATCATCAGAAAATTACATCAGAAAATTACATATGAAGATGCTTACAGAAGTTAGCGAAATATCACAAAAAATTCTTTTTTTTGATCCAGCTCCAATAATTATTTACAAAATCATTTCATCAATCATTTATAGAAAAAAGAGTTATTTAAAACCCTTGAAATTTTTCAATTTGCTAACTACTGTTAGCATCATCAGAAAATTGCATCAGAAAATTACATATGAAGACGCTTACAGAAGTTAGCGAAATATCACAAAAAAATTCTTTTTTTTTGATCCAGCTCCAATTATTATTTACAAAATCATTTCATCAATCATTTATAGAAAAAAGAGTTATTTAAAACCCTTGAAATTTTTAAATTTGCAAACTACTGTTAGCATCATCAGAAAATTGCATCAGAAAATTACATATGAAGATGCTTACAGAAGTTAGCGAAATATCACAAAAAAATTCTTTGTTTGATCCAGCTCCAATTATTATTTACAAAATCATTTCATCAATCATTTATAGAAAAAAGAGTTATTTAAAACCCTTGAAATTTTTCAATTTGCTAACTACTGTTAGCATCATCAGAAAATTACATATGAAGACGCTTACAGAAGTTAGCGAAATATCACAAAAAAATTCTTTGTTTGATCCAGCTCCAATTACTATTTACAAAATAATTTCATCAATCATTTAAAGAAAAAAGAGTTATTTAAAACCCTTGAAATTTTTCAATTTGCTAACTACTGTTAGCACCATCAGAAAATTGCATCAGAAAATTACATATGAAGATGATTACAGAAGTTAGCGAAATATCACAAAAAATTCTTTTTTTTAATCCACCTCCAATAATTATTTACAAAATCATTTCATCAACCATTTATAGACAAAAGAGATATTTAAAACCCTTGAAATTTTTCAATTTGCAAACTACTGTTAGCACCATCAGAAAATTACATATGAAGATGATTACAGAAGTTAGCGAAATATCACAAAAAATTCTTTTTTTTGATCCAGCTCCAATAATTATTTACAAAATCATTTCATCAATCATTTATAGAAAAAAGAGTTATTTAAAACCCTTGAAATTTTTAAATTTGCAAACTACTGTTAGCATCATCAGAAAATTGCATCAGAAAATTGCATCAGAAAATTGCATCAGAAAATTACATATGAAGACGCTTACAGAAGTTAGCGAAATATCACAAAAAAATTCTTTGTTTGATCCAGCTCCAATTATTATTTACAAAATCATTTCATCAATCATTTATAGAAAAAAGAGTTATTTAAAACCCTTGAAATTTTTCAATTTGCTAACTACTGTTAGCACCATCAGAAAATTGCATCAGAAAATTACATATGAAGATGCTTACAGAAGTTAGCGAAATATCACAAAAAATTCTTTTTTTTGATCCAGCTCCAATAATTATTTACAAAATCATTTCATCAACCATTTATAGAAAAAAGAGTTATTTAAAACCCTTGAAATTTTTAAATTTGCAAACTACTGTTAGCATCATCAGAAAATTGCATCAGAAAATTGCATCAGAAAATTACATATGAAGATGCTTACAGAAGTTAGCGAAATATCACAAAAAATTCTTTTTTTTGATCCAGCTCCAATAATTATTTACAAAATCATTTCATCAACCATTTATAGACAAAAGAGGTATTTAAAACCCTTGAAATTTTTCAATTTGCTAACTACTGTTAGCATCATCAGAAAATTGCATCAGAAAATTACATATGAAGATGCTTACAGAAGTTAGCGAAATATCACAAAAAATTCTTTTTTTTGATCCAGCTCCAATAATTATTTACAAAATCATTTCATCAATCATTTATAGAAAAAAGAGTTATTTAAAACCCTTGAAATTTTTCAATTTGCTAACTACTGTTAGCATCATCAGAAAATTGCATCAGAAAATTACATATGAAGACGCTTACAGAAGTTAGCGAAATATCACAAAAAAATTCTTTGTTTGATCCAGCTCCAATTATTATTTACAAAATCATTTCATCAATCATTTATAGAAAAAAGAGTTATTTAAAACCCTTGAAATTTTTCAATTTGCTAACTACTGTTAGCATCATCAGAAAATTGCATCAGAAAATTACATATGAAGATGCTTACAGAAGTTAGCGAAATATCACAAAAAATTCTTTTTTTTAATCCACCTCCAATAATTATTTACAAAATCATTTCATCAATCATTTATAGAAAAAAGAGTTATTTAAAACCCTTGAAATTTTTCAATTTGCTAACTACTGTTAGCATCATCAGAAAATTGCATCAGAAAATTACATATGAAGACGCTTACAGAAGTTAGCGAAATATCACAAAAAAATTCTTTGTTTGATCCAGCTCCAATTATTATTTACAAAATCATTTCATCAATCATTTATAGAAAAAAGAGTTATTTAAAACCCTTGAAATTTTTCAATTTGCTAACTACTGTTAGCATCATCAGAAAATTGCATCAGAAAATTACATATGAAGATGCTTACAGAAGTTAGCGAAATATCACAAAAAAATTCTTTTTTTTGATCCAGCTCCAATAATTATTTACAAAATCATTTCATCAACCATTTATAGACAAAAGAGTTATTTAAAACCCTTGAAATTTTTCAATTTGCTAACTACTGTTAGCATCATCAGAAAATTGCATCAGAAAATTACATATGAAGATGATTACAGAAGTTAGCGAAATATCACAAAAAATTCTTTTTTTTAATCCACCTCCAATAATTATTTACAAAATCATTTCATCAACCATTTATAGAAAAAAGAGTTATTTAAAACCCTTGAAATTTTTCAATTTGCTAACTACTGTTAGCACCATCAGAAAATTGCATCAGAAAATTACATATGAAGATGCTTACAGAAGTTAGCGAAATATCACAAAAAATTCTTTGTTTGATCCAGCTCCAATTATTATTTACAAAATCATTTCATCAATCATTTATAGAAAAAAGAGTTATTTAAAACCCTTGAAATTTTTCAATTTGCTAACTACTGTTAGCACCATCAGAAAATTGCATCAGAAAATTACATATGAAGATGCTTACAGAAGTTAGCGAAATATCACAAAAAATTCTTTGTTTGATCCAGCTCCAATTATTATTTACAAAATCATTTCATCAATCATTTATAGAAAAAAGAGTTATTTAAAACCCTTGAAATTTTTCAATTTGGTAACTACTGTTAGCACCATCAGAAAATTGCATCAGAAAATTACATATGAAGATGCTTACAGAAGTTAGCGAAATATCACAAAAAATTCTTTTTTTTAATCCACCTCCAATAATTATTTACAAAATCATTTCATCAACCATTTATAGACAAAAGAGTTATTTAAAACCCTTGAAATTTTTCAATTTGCTAACTACTGTTTGCATCATCAGAAAATTGCATCAGAAAATTACATATGAAGATGCTTACAGAAGTTAGCGAAATATCACAAAAAATTCTTTTTTTTGATCCAGCTCCAATAATTATTTACAAAATCATTTCATCAATCATTTATAGAAAAAAGAGTTATTTAAAACCCTTGAAATTTTTCAATTTGCTAACTACTGTTAGCATCATCAGAAAATTGCATCAGAAAATTACATATGAAGACGCTTACAGAAGTTAGCGAAATATCACAAAAAAATTCTTTGTTTGATCCAGCTCCAATTATTATTTACAAAATCATTTCATCAATCATTTATAGAAAAAAGAGTTATTTAAAACCCTTGAAATTTTTCAATTTGCTAACTACTGTTAGCATCATCAGAAAATTGCATCAGAAAATTACATATGAAGATGCTTACAGAAGTTAGCGAAATATCACAAAAAATTCTTTTTTTTAATCCACCTCCAATAATTATTTACAAAATCATTTCATCAATCATTTATAGAAAAAAGAGTTATTTAAAACCCTTGAAATTTTTCAATTTGCTAACTACTGTTAGCATCATCAGAAAATTGCATCAGAAAATTACATATGAAGATGCTTACAGAAGTTAGCGAAATATCACAAAAAATTCTTTGTTTGATCCAGCTCCAATTATTATTTACAAAATCATTTCATCAATCATTTATAGAAAAAAGAGTTATTTAAAACCCTTGAAATTTTTCAATTTGCTAACTACTGTTAGCATCATCAGAAAATTGCATCAGAAAATTACATATGAAGATGCTTACAGAAGTTAGCGAAATATCACAAAAAATTCTTTTTTTTGATCCAGCTCCAATAATTATTTACAAAATCATTTCATCAACCATTTATAGACAAAAGAGTTATTTAAAACCCTTGAAATTTTTCAATTTGCTAACTACTGTTAGCATCATCAGAAAATTGCATCAGAAAATTACATATGAAGATGATTACAGAAGTTAGCGAAATATCACAAAAAATTCTTTTTTTTAATCCACCTCCAATAATTATTTACAAAATCATTTCATCAACCATTTATAGACAAAAGAGTTATTTAAAACCCTTGAAATTTTTCAATTTGCTAACTACTGTTAGCACCATCAGAAAATTGCATCAGAAAATTACATATGAAGATGCTTACAGAAGTTAGCGAAATATCACAAAAAATTCTTTGTTTGATCTAGCTCCAATTATTATTTACAAAATCATTTCATCAATCATTTATAGAAAAAAGAGTTATTTAAAACCCTTGAAATTTTTCAATTTGCTAACTACTGTTAGCACCATCAGAAAATTGCATCAGAAAATTACATATGAAGATGCTTACAGAAGTTAGCGAAATATCACAAAAAATTCTTTTTTTTAATCCACCTCCAATAATTATTTACAAAATCATTTCATCAATCATTTATAGAAAAAAGAGTTATTTAAAACCCTTGAAATTTTTCAATTTGCTAACTACTGTTAGCATCATCAGAAAATTGCATCAGAAAATTACATATGAAGATGCTTACAGAAGTTAGCGAAATATCACAAAAAATTCTTTTTTTTAATCCACCTCCAATAATTATTTACAAAATCATTTCATCAACCATTTATAGACAAAAGAGTTATTTAAAACCCTTGAAATTTTTCAATTTGCTAAGTACTGTTTGCATCATCAGAAAATTACATATGAAGATGCTTACAGAAGTTAGCGAAATATCACAAAAAATTCTTTGTTTGATCCAGCTCCAATTATTATTTACAAAATCATTTCATCAATCATTTATAGAAAAAAGAGTTATTTAAAACCCTTGAAATTTTTCAATTTGCTAACTACTGTTTGCATCATCAGAAAATTACATATGAAGATGCTTACAGAAGTTAGCGAAATATCACAAAAAATTCTTTTTTTTAATCCACCTCCAATAATTATTTACAAAATCATTTCATCAACCATTTATAGACAAAAGAGTTATTTAAAACCCTTGAAATTTTTCAATTTGCTAACTACTGTTTGCATCATCAGAAAATTACATATGAAGATGCTTACAGAAGTTAGCGAAATATCACAAAAAATTCTTTTTTTAATCCACCTCCAATAATTATTTACAAAATCATTTCATCAACCATTTATAGACAAAAGAGTTATTTAAAACCCTTGAAATTTTTCAATTTGCTAACTACTGTTTGCATCATCAGAAAATTACATATGAAGATGCTTACAGAAGTTAGCGAAATATCACAAAAAATTCTTTTTTTAATCCACCTCCAATAATTATTTACAAAATCATTTCATCAACCATTTATAGACAAAACAGTTATTTAAAACCCTTGAAATTTTTCAATTTGCAAACTACTGTTAGCATCATCAGAAAATTGCATCAGAAAATTACATATGAAGATGCTTACAGAAGTTAGCGAAATATCACAAAAAATTCTTTTTTTTAATCCACCTCCAATAATTATTTACAAAATCATTTCATCAACCATTTATAGACAAAAGAGTTATTTAAAACCCTTGAAATTTTTCAATTTGCTAACTACTGTTAGCATCATCAGAAAATTGCATCAGAAAATTACATATGAAGATGCTTACAGAAGTTAGCGAAATATCACAAAAAATTCTTTTTTTTAATCCACCTCCAATAATTATTTACAAAATCATTTCATCAACCATTTATAGACAAAAGAGTTATTTAAAACCCTTGAAATTTTTCAATTTGCTAACTACTGTTTGCATCATCAGAAAATTACATATGAAGATGCTTACAGAAGTTAGCGAAATATCACAAAAAATTCTTTTTTTAATCCACCTCCAATAATTATTTACAAAATCATTTCATCAACCATTTATAGACAAAAGAGTTATTTAAAACCCTTGAAATTTTTCAATTTGCTAACTACTGTTTGCATCATCAGAAAATTACATATGAAGATGCTTACAGAAGTTAGCGAAATATCACAAAAAATTCTTTTTTTAATCCACCTCCAATAATTATTTACAAAATCATTTCATCAACCATTTATAGACAAAAGAGTTATTTAAAACCCTTGAAATTTTTCAATTTGCAAACTACTGTTAGCATCATCAGAAAATTGCATCAGAAAATTACATATGAAGATGCTTACAGAAGTTAGCGAAATATCACAAAAAATTCTTTTTTTAATCCACCTCCAATAATTATTTACAAAATCATTTCATCAATCATTTATAGAAAAAAGAGTTATTTAAAACCCTTGAAATTTTTCAATTTGGTAACTACTGTTAGCACCATCAGAAAATTGCATCAGAAAATTACATATGAAGATGCTTACAGAAGTTAGCGAAATATCACAAAAAATTCTTTTTTTTAATCCACCTCCAATAATTATTTACAAAATCATTTCATCAACCATTTATAGAAAAAAGAGTTATTTAAAACCCTTGAAATTTTTCAATTTGCTAACTACTGTTTGCATCATCAGAAAATTGCATCAGAAAATTACATATGAAGATGCTTACAGAAGTTAGCGAAATATCACAAAAAATTCTTTTTTTAATCCACCTCCAATAATTATTTACAAAATCATTTCATCAACCATTTATAGACAAAAGAGTTATTTAAAACCCTTGAAATTTTTAAATTTGCAAACTACTGTTAGCATCATCAGAAAATTACATATGAAGATGATTACAGAAGTTAGCGAAATATCACAAAAAAATTCTTTGTTTGATCCAGCTCCAATAATTATTTACAAAATCATTTCATCAACCATTTATAGACAAAAGAGTTGTTTAAAACCCTTGAAATTTTTCATTTTGCTAACTACTGTTTGCACCATCAGAAAATTACATATGAAGATGATTACAGAAGTTAGCGAAATATCACAAAAAATTCTTTTTTTTAATCCACCTCCAATAATTATTTACAAAATCATTTCATCAACCATTTATAGAAAAAAGAGTTATTTAAAACCCTTGAAATTTTTCAATTTGGTAACTACTGTTAGCATCATCAGAAAATTACATATGAAGATGCTTACAGAAGTTAGCGAAATATCACAAAAAATTCTTTTTTTCTTTGATCCAGCTCCAATAATTATTTATAATATTTATATTTTAATATAACATGACCTTATATTATGAAGTTAACATCTGTTAGCATCTTCAGAAAATTATATCTGATGATACTAAGATAAGTTAGGGAAATATCAAAAATAATTTTCTCCTTTCTTTGATCCAGCTCCAATAATTCTTTATTTGTAATCGTAATGATTTCATTATAAAAACAGCTAAATCTATTTTGGACAACTAAATACAGGTTTTTAATTATCGTAATTAAATGACGAATTACTCAAAAATCTGTGCATTTCTTTTATTCGAATTCTAAGAAGATATTTCGCTTTTGCTAAGATTTTTATTAAATTTTAAATCGGTTTTACTCTCTGTAAATGCACAAAAAATGTTAAACTTACTTAAATTTAGACCAAATTTCTCAAAATTTAACGATTTATATACATGAAATCATTAAAAGTAATTTTTTGAAGATGTTAACAGAAGTTAGCAAAATATCAAAAATAAATTACACTTTTGCTTGATTCAGCTCTAATAATTATTTGCGAATATACGAATATAAATTGTTCAATTTCTAAGCTATCTTTTTAATTTAGAAACAGAACTAGCATTAGAAACAATGAAATCAAAACTACAAGAGTTTCAGTCACATCTACTTGATTACGATGGAAGATCATCGCGTTATCACTCAATACATAATTCCAGTCAATGTATTCACAGAGATCTTTGCAAACTACGAGATCGCTTAACAGACAATAGGTTTAACTGCCAAATTGATTGTTTTAGCAGCAAGCACTGGAATGTATACAAAGATATCGTAACTCTTCAGCACTGTAAATCTAATTTAATTACGATTTAAAGAATTATAATAAGCTAGATGATATTTAATAACCGTCTACGTACGTGATCCGCTGTGACCATAACAGATTACGCATCAACTTCGAATTATACATGGTGATTTTGCTCCTCATAGGAACGGTTTTGGTCATTTCAAAGAAAATTTATTACTCCATTTTTATTTGCGTTTAGGCTAGTAAAATATCCTTATTTGGCTGATGTCGTGCACATGTCAATACATTTTATTACAATTAATCAAGACAATTTTTACAAGTTAAAATTAAAATTCGAGAAAAACCAAAATTAAAAACTTCTATTTTAATGCCATTCGTGACAACTCACTTCCACCACTTCCGCATGTCGCTTTACAAGTCCACTTGCCTTTAGAGCCTTAACTTTCAGAGCTTGCTCATTAACGCTTTGATCTGTTTGGCAATGCAAATCATTGTAGATATGACCAATAAATCTCTACATATCTATTCCATTCAAACTTTATTTTTTTTGTCATGATTATCATATACAGCTGAAAAGGTTAAACATAACGGTTTGTTAATCTTAAACCACGTAAAACAACGTTAATATGGTTAATACAAAATGAGTCAAATTAAAAATTTCTATCGGAAATTACTGTTAATTGTTTTTGCAGGGGTTCCTCGGAAAAACGTTAGATATATTTGAAACAGTATTAAACTGTCTTTCAGGATCCACTTACGGGTACGATTAGATATTTTGATAAATTGCGGGATATTATACGGTTAATCAAGCAAATGTAACAATTAAATGCTTATAAGAAAGAATTTCAACACAACTTTTTTAATAAACAAGAACAGGAAAGTATAAACCTGCATGCTTTTTTACAACCCTCGTCACGAAGCTTAACCCAGAATGCGCCCACCATAGACGCTTAACTTCCAATGAGGCATTTCGACCTTAGTATACTCATCACTACAGGGTGGTCTCATCAGTGTGGCCCTGTAGCTACACAACTTTGACAGCACTTAATCCTCAGCGACCTTAGTCTACTCATCACTACATAATGGTCTTATCAGTGTGTTCCTTTAGATACACAACTTCGGTAGTACTTAATAAACACGAACAGGAAAGTATAAACATGCATGCTTTTTTACAACCTTCGTCGGGACGCTTAACCCGGTATGCGCCTATCACAGACGTCTAGCCTCCAATGAGGCGTTTCGACCTTAGTTTACTCATTACTACAGAGTGGTCCTATCATTGTGATAGGACCACTATAATATAACTGGTGACGTTATATTAATAAGAAAGACTTTCAATACAACTTTTTTAATAAACACGAACAGGAAAGTATAAACCTGCATGCTTTTTTACAACCTTCGTCGGGAAGCTTAACCCGGAATACGCCTATCACAGACGCCTAGCCTCCAATGAGGCGTTTCGACCTTAGTCTACTCATCACTACAGAGTGTTCCTATCATTGTGACCATGTAGCTGCACAACTTCAACAGTACTTAATCCTCAGTAAACCTCTGAAAGGAATTCACTAAACGCACTCTCCTCCACAGGTGATCAACCATACATCTTGTGTAAGCAGTGGCTTCACAGGAAAGCACGTTTGCTATTGTTCCTCCTTAATCAGCTTACTAAGGTTGCTGAACAAGCAACACGCTGGTATTCAGCTGAAGCACAATGCACTAGCAAAAGCTCTCAAGCTACATTAAATGTTTACTAGTTTCACCGTTCCGGGTTTTTCAGAACAATTTCGCAGTCACAATTAATCAACTTACACACTCTTTATTATAATGTCATTCCATTTTAGGCTATTTATCGTAAATGTTCTTAAGCTTCGACACGAACTTATACACTGCTAGTTATTTCCTATCTAAATTTCTTAATGATGGATCGTATGGCTTCATAACTACGTTTTAATTCTACTTTCTTTCTCTAAACCAACACTTGATTTCCTATATTCCGATTTTATTGAAATGTTGTAGATTTAATTGCTTTCATAGAATTTTATAATTAAATTTTTCCTTAGCAACATGAGATTTTTAAAGTCGTCATCTTGACTCATATCTTTCTTATAACTGATATTTTAACGGCATTTGTGCGATTGCTGTTCGATGCAATACATATTGTCGAATACTGGCTTTTGCATAACGTAGTTTTATTAATTTTATTTTTAATTTTATTAATTTTCATAATTTTATTTTTAGAGAGAGGTGTTAATGTCTAGAGCTGGTAATCAAGAAAATGCAACAATTAAATATTCGCTAGCTTCGCTACTCCAGGTTTTTCATTTTTTCGATCACACACATTTTCAACTTGTACACTATTAGAATGTCATTCACTTATACACTGCGGAAGAATTTCGCAGTTTTTCAGCCATTTTTAGGCCAATGATAATAGGTGGTCGTGTTTAGTTCTTATTTACACTGTATATCATTATATATCGAGCCGTTTTATTTCCTCGGTTTTCATTTATCATAGCTTTTATAACTGCCAATAATTGTATATTTTGTTTCATCTTCCTTGGTTGTGCATTTCAACAATATGATTTACTAATGTGTCGGAATTATTGCTGCTTTTATTTTTCATTTATATAATCAGTCAGAGCTTACCAAATAACATAATTATTTGAAAGTATTTATTACTAGTAATAATTCAAGGCTGATTTGTAAGTTTGTAAGTAGTTTTTGACTATAACTTATTTAATATTCTTATGTTCAAAATGATCTTTTGATTATGCCAACTAACGATAAAATCGTTTATCACAATAAAAATACAGTCAATGCTGCCTTGTAAATAAATTTGTGTGATATTGAATAATAAAAATGTTATTTAAAAACGCTTTTTAATCAGTGACCCGTACCATTTTCCTTTAACAAAATTTAATAGTTTTGTTAAAATACCCTAATAAAAAGGGATTCAAGCAATAAGCATATCGACGATAATACTTCAAGTCGAGCTCAAGCTATACGCATATCAACTAAAATATTCTAATAAACCCGAAATTCGTCTTAATCTCTTAAACCGAGATTTGTCTTAAAGAATGAAATAACACATTGAAATAGACATCAAATACACACAACTAGCAAATTTTTTAAAACCCTACTGGAATATATTTGTTTAATGAGAAACAAAAAATGTTGACCATCTTTAGATTGTAACGATTGTGTTAAATTATTAGTTGAATCTCTATCCGAGAAAAATAAGAGAAATAGTTTTAAACAATTATTGGGCCTGGATCAAAGAAAGGAAGAAAATTTTATTTGATATTTCGCTAACCTCTGTTAGCATCTTCAGTAATTTGCTGAAGATTCTAACAGTGGTTAGCGAAATATCAAATATAATTTGCTTCCTTTCTTTGATCCAGGTCCAATAATTCTTTATCAATAATGGATCATTATCAACTATTTAGAAATAGTTTTATTTTTAAATTTTCACCAATGCGACTGACCTCTTCAGAAAACACTAGTCTTTGACAACTGATGACATATTATATATAGAATAAAACGGAAGAATTTAATACCACGACGCCAACAGATCTAGTATAAATGGCGGTATTTGTTTCGTTCAACATATTAAAAATATATCCTAATCAAAGAGTATATTTCACAACAGTAGATGTGGTATCTCTGTTTACAAACACACCATTACAACGAGCTATTAAAATGACCGCCTCATTATTGGTATTTAATGCAAATAGCCTAAATTAAATCATTAAAGATTGGACTTGCTTAATTTAATGCTGCACTTCAAAATCAATTTTCACCTTTTAGGGTGACCTTTATCAGCAAATAGATGGCGTTTCAATAAGCTCTCCTTTATCCGCATCGCTGGCAGATATCTACATTAGTGACTGGGATAAAAACATTAACCATAATTTACCTGGGTTTGTCTAAGATTAGTGATACGTAGACGAGGCATTTTTTGTTTTTAATGTGGAATCATAATCCTGCAATTTGGATATATTGCTAAACATGAAAGATCCGACTATACAATGGAATGTTACATATGTGGATTCTGAAAAATATATTTCTTTTCTAGACGTAGACATGAAATATTTCCTTTCTATATTTAAAATTATTTAAATATATTCTATTTCTAAATATAAAATTCCAAAATTTTAAAATTTAACAGAGGAAATGAAATTGCTTTTCAATTTTGTTCTATAAAGGATCAAAATCCGATGGTGAATACGTTTCTTTTAGATAGCTGATTGATTTCCGTTTGGCGAAAGATTAATTTAGACATTGAAAATATTTATACTGAACATATATCATCGTACTTTTTAATATTTCACGTATAGTCTTTTATCACTAAATAGTGTTCGTGCTAATGGAAAAAGTAAAATCAATACTGAATGCAAATATATTGTCGATAAAGAAGAAACAATCAATATCTGAAGCTGAAAAATCGAAATTGTTAAGAGTACAGAGAATCATAGAATTCATTAAAGCTGGAGACCATCTCAGAAAAAATGTTTTCGCAACTTTAGCCAAAGATGTATCGCAAATAGAAAATTGTCTTAAACAAATTTTATTACAAAGCGCTTCGTTGGATAAACATCCCTTAAAGACATGTATGTTTATTTACATCAATTCTACTATGTTTTGCAACTTGGCAGCATTATATTAATTTAATATTAATTATATTAATTAAGAATAATTTAATTTATTAATTATTTAAAAATTTTAAAAAATATTTTTAGTAGCTGCGTTTGAGTTTGAAAATTCAAAACATGAAAAGAGTGCTATTTGGCAACACAATAAAAGCGCAAGAATTTCTTGTGATATTTCGATCTTGGCATATATCATCTTCAGACATCTGTAAAATAAAAAATACAAATTACATTAAATTGTAAGTTTAATTACATCAAATTACATTAAATTATAAATTATATAAGTTAGTAGTATTTAAAATTTCTTTATTGTGTTTATGAATTCTTCATCTTTGCGATTGATAGTATGATTCATCTCTTTGATAAATATCGTTTTTAGAATTCGTAAATTCACAACATTACGTTTTTTATTAAAGACTGTATCATCAATTATTTCTTTTTAGGATACTTTAATGTTATGTTCATCTTCCACGTGTTTTTTAATCGCATCGCTATATGAGTGTTGTGTCATTCGTGAATGGAAAAAACGTTGGGTCGTTTAACTAATATATACGATGTTCAAGCTGACATTACATTCAGCTTTTGGACATGTGAATTAATAGTACAAAGGATTTAATGAAAGAACGTAATGTTGTAAATTTACGAATTCTAGAAACGATACTCATCAAAGAGATGAATCCTACTATCAATCTCAAAGATGAAGAATTCGTAAACACAATAAAGAAATTGTGTTTCTGCCCAACTCGCCGCTCCAATAAAGAAATTGGAGCGGCGAGTTTGGCAGAGGAAAGGAAGATCGCAAAGTATTCTGATCTGTGTAACTCCCATCATTTCATTCCCTTTGGGGTCGAGACATATGGGGCACTGGGTAAGTCTGCAAAATCTCTTTGCAGTGAAATCGGCAGAAGATTGAAAAAGTTTCAGGAGATAATCGAGCGCACACTTAGTTACTAATGAATGTGAGTTTGGCCATCTAGATAGGCAAGAAATTTTAAATAACCACTAAATTAGATAACTTACAATTTAATGTAACTTGTATTTTTTTATTTTACAGATATCTGAAGATGATATATGTCAAGATCGAAATAAACAAGAAATTTTCACACTTTTTATTGTGCTGCCAAATAATACTCTTCATATTTTTAAACATTTTTTATATAAATTGGTATTTAACTAAATATTAAATGAAATATTACTATTAATTATATAATTAATCATAATAAAGCATATTACTTTTTAATATTATTTTTTAATAACACTTATTAAAAATATCTATTTAAATATTTATTTTTTATTAAAAATATTTATTTTTAATAAATATTAAAAATAAATATATTTGATATTTTAATAAATATTATACAGAAGTTTTATTCGGTATAAATTAAAAACATAATTAAATGATCTAATGTTGCACTTTGGAACGAATATTTTTTAGCTGATCAAATAAGTATTTAATGCTAAGTATTTAATAAGCTGATGAAAACTGGCATTATTTTTTCTGATTAAAAGTTGCTTGTAAATTAAAGATCAAAAGATAGAGTAACTTTTTGAACAAACAAAGCATAAAGGTCTTCAAACATTAATAGCTATAACCTTTCTTAAACACAAACACAGAATTAAAATACTCAACACACTGTGCTAATGAACAAATTGTATCGCATTTTTTGACGATGTTAAAAGTAGAAAAAATATAAATTAGTTTTCTATTTAAATATTTATTTTTTATTAAAAATATTTATTAAAATTAAATTATTAAATACCAAAATAAATTCATTATCTCCAAGATGATTAATCCCTTAAAGACATGTTTATTTATATCAATTCTACTGTTTCGCAACTCTACAATATTATTTCAATACTAATTTTTAATTATATTAATTTTAATATATTAAATTTTAATTATACTAACTTGTCTAAAACAAATTTTGTTATAAAGCGCGACGCTGGATTAACATCCCTTAAAGACATTTGACGAATTGATTTAAATTTATATAAAGAATTGATGTTAATCCATTTCAATTGCTATCCATTTCCTTAAATCTAGCAAATTTTAATTTATAGGAACCAAGGATTACCAAACAAGAAAAAGATGTAAAAATTGTCCTGATGATAACAGTTGTCATTTAAAAACTAAACTATCCTTGTAGTGTTTGATTTACCTTGGTTCTTATAAATTAAAAAGTTAATTCTTATGTTTTGCAACTTGAAAGTATTATATAATTTTAATACTAATTTTTAATTATATTAATTAAACTGTTAATTATATTACTTAAGAATAATATAATGTAATTAAAAATGAATAAAATATTATTTATATTTTTGAGTAAATAAATTTGCAAATAAATGTCACACCATAATTGAAGGTTTAATTTATAAATCGTTTAATAAATAAACATCATAATATATTTAAATAGAAATGGTAAAATTCTAGATTTCGTAATCAGCATGGAAAAATCATATCACCTAAGTGAGTATTTTTGCCATAAATTTAAAAATGTAAATATCTTAATCTTATCATTTTCTATAATTCAGATTTTTTAACTTGCGATGCTTTAAAAAACAACTTTTATAAAATTATTAATAATATACCATTATATTTTTATGCCAATGTAAGTATCTTGGTATTAAATCATAATCTCAAGATTGTCTATAATTAATATTTTAAAAACTCGAGAACTTTTAAAATTCTAAATTTTTATAAATTGATTAATAGATAATATATTATGTATTTGAATAAATATTTGAGCTCATCTGGAGTAACTGCTATGCTATCAGATATTGGCACATACGTTTTAACCCTACATAGCAGGGGTGCTAAATACATGCCAATGATGTATACCTTCTGATGAGCTCAAATATACCTTCTGATTATTTATAGTAATATCTTACTCCCACACAGATTATAATATTTACTATCTATTCATAACAAATTTCACTTAAGAGTTTAAATTGTTTCTTTATAGTGCCATAGTTTAAGATATGCATCTATTAAATTATTTAAATGATTTTAAAGAAAGCGAATCTCATTACATATTATGGCAATTCTTAAAATTTCATTATTTAATGTATTATATTTTATATTATATGGTATGCATGAATGCTCATTCAAAAAATATGTTTCTTGTAAATTTAAATATGTCATCTTTACGATATAAATAGCTAATAAAATAAAGATATAAATTTAGCTAATATCAAGATATATACTTTATTTATCATTAACATTATTAATATTGGTTTATTAAAAATAAGGCTATTTGGATAAATTTGTTCGCTTATTGAATAAAAATTATCATGGTTAAATACACATTTACCATCAATATATCGAAACATATATTTCATATCTTAATATAATTTATATTTATTTATCTTCACAGTTGTTTTCTTCATTCAAAAATATTTGTTTTGTAAATTTAAATATTTTATCTTTACGATATAAATAAAAAGTAGTTTTAAGTGAAGTTAATTTAATGTTCATATCTAGATATATACCTTTTTTATCATTAATATTGGTTTTATTAAGAATAAGGCTACTTGGATAAATTTGTTCGCTTGTTGAATAAAAATTATTAGAATTAAATACACATATATCATCAATGTATCGAAACATATATTTCATATCTTTATATAATTTAAATTTATTTTTACATTGTTATGAACAAATTTATATTATATAAAGCTTAAAAATAGGTCGGCTATAATTGGGGTACACTTAAATATGTCATCTTTACGATATAATTCTAATACAAAATATATTATTTATTATCCATCCGTAAAAATTGTCCGCTCAAGAGTTTAAATTTATTTTTAATAATATTGTGTTGATTTATATATGTCAAGGTGATTTATATATGTCAAGGTGATTTATATATGTCAAGGTGATGTCCCCCAACGAATTAATTTGATTGTTGACATGACCATCTATTAACTTTACACAATAATGCTATAATAAAATAAAAAAGAGCGATATCTCGCTCGAAACGCTTCTTCTCTCGTTACGTTGCTAAACATGATTGAAAATCAATGTGCTTTATTTCCCATCAAATAGAGCCAATTGCAAACAAACTCTCAATTGAAAAAATTTATCGATAATTATAAAGAAAAAATTAAAATATAAAATATAAAATATCATAATGCAATTAATATAATTTAAATTCGTACATGTGACCTCTTAATAATCTTAATGTTAACATTTTCAAAATAGTGCACAACTGTTACTAAATAGGTAACTACATCAACAATATATAGATAAGCTGATGCAATGTGGCAATAGACGATAATCATGTTCACGTTACTGATGTGTTCCTTAAGGATGAAATATATGTACAGAGTTGGGTTTGTGTTTGATCACGCATGGTTTGAGTTCATTCAATGACTGGACGCACACATTCAGTTTCAATCTTAAATGTTTAAAATTTTTAATGACATTCTTTGTAAATTATGACCTGCCTTACGACTTTAACATAAAATAATTATCAACTTACGCGATAACACGTCCGATAAGTTTAGAGATATTTTGCAGGTTTGAAATGGAAAGATATGATGTTGGGAGTGTGGATCGAGTGAAGATTTTTGAGGGAGAGTACAAAATGATAATTGTATTTTTTAAAAATTGTAAATTGTAAACTATTACGAATCAAAGAACTAAATTATAAGTATTAAAATACTAAACAAAATAGATGATAAAAGATAAAGTGGCTTCAGAAAAACTAGCTATTGAGTTTACTTACAATGTTAATATTCTTTCAAAATTATTGAACAATATTAAAAGAAATGTTTACTTTCAATTTTTAAAATCAATTTCAATATAAATACAGAAAAATTAAAAATTATAAATAAATTGTCCATTAATTATTATATTATTAATTTAAATAGCAAATTATATAAAATTGTATAGAATTAATTCTCACTTTTCTGCATTTATCATTTAGTTTTCTTATAAAAACGAGAATACATTTGAGAATCTAATACATTACTAATATTTAATTTAATAGAAATTAAAATTTTAAAGTTAGATAATTGGCATTAATTCCAAAAATGTTAATTTTAAAGCAAAATTATTTTAAAATAAAACATTTTTGAAAAAACTTAACTCCAATTAAAAAATTATTTCACATGTGTTATAGTCCGCATTCGACAATCAGTTTTGCAGAGTTTAAAATGTCCGATGTACAGTCTTATAATTCCACAATACCAGTGATAATTTCCCCAGAAAATTCATCAAATTTAAAGCACGGTGTCATTGATATGTGTTTGTCGTAAAAATAATACATGCGCATTTCTTATTTATCTTCTATAATTACATTATTTAACTGAAGTTTTAAAAGTAAAAAACGTAAATATCAACAAAATTGAAAAAAAACGTATAATATATATTATTCGTATATATACGTATAATATATAATATAATATATATGGGCTAGATATTGATTATTTCTTTGCAAGTGATACACACTATAAAAACTGTAAATTATTTATTTACAATTTAAAAAGCAAAGACTAACTATATATAATTTATTAAATATAAACTGGCAAAAAGTTATGGCAATTTATTTCAACGTTTCGGCCGAAGCCTTCTTTAGAAAAATTGTATGTATATTACATCTATATATAAAATTCCTGCCTAATAAAATTAGGATGATCCGAAAAGCACGTTGTTAGTTTAAAGAGGCTATGCCCATACTACTCCGTTAGCAAATTCTCGGAGATACCTTTTAAATATCTCACAAGGCAGCCAAAACGACTGATGGTAGTTCACCGTACTGATGAGTGCTGCCGGCTACCATCAGCTCGTCTAGAAGTGAGAAGGAAGTCTGCTCTGCATGTGATCAAACTCCGGCTTTTGGCAAAATCTACGATTATGAAACTGAAGCTTTTTAGCTTCCGGAGCACAGTTTTACACATTCTACGAGTAAATTATATATATAATATATATAAATAGCTAAGGATAAATAGAAACCGACACAGACACAATTTTTTAATTATTTATTGTGTACTTAACTTTACAACGTTTCGACAAAATGTCTTCTCAAGGTATAAAATTCCTTGGAAAATTTTTGTCATTTACACACTTATACGTTTTTGCTTGCTACGGAAGAAAAACGTGGAATTTTTCCGACGTAAAATCGTCAATTTTTACATAATCATTTTAATGTAAATAATCACGGTAGTCGATACTCCTTATTAGGATTTAATCCGTCAAGATCAGTTTGAAGCTGGCCAACCCAATAACTTTCACGTTTCTTTCTATTAGTTTCATTACCAACTGTTTCGATTATAACACTAGTAAAGGTATGGTCAGCATTTTCTAATATATGGCTTAGCTCCGTCTCTGTTTCTTTTCGGCCTTATGTCGCTCCGCCGATTATTTTGTCGGAGATTAAATGCCCTACCTGTTTCACCTACATTGGATTTTACAATTGTTGCATGTTAATAGATATATTCCTTCTTGGGCTTTACAGGTGAAATTTCCTTTTACTCGATATACGATTTCTGCTGTGCGAGTACTCATAAATTTCGTTGTAGTCATCATATCTGAACAGCATGCATATCGTTTATCGCCGCATGGCGCGGATGTATGTAGGCTTACGTGCCGAATCGAATTTTCTACTTTTAGTTCTGCTCTGACCAAGATGTTGCTGAGTGTTTGACATCTCGTAAAGTAAATCCACGGTCGCTTTGTGTTGCCTCTTAGTATTGGATCCATATTGTCATAAGCAAAGCGTATATCTTTTCCGGTGATTCGTAGTGCCTGATGATATGGTATAGGTACGTAAATATGCTTTTCTTTAACCTTTGGCTTAACATTTAATAAATCAATCCTATTTATTCTTCGTACTTGGTTAAACTGTCTTACGATCTCACCATACCTATATCCTCGCATCTTGAATCGTTCCATGATTTCTATCAGTGATTCTTCAAAAAATGAAGTTAAATCGCAAATGCCACCACCATGGACGTGTCTCTGTTTGATTTATCAGGCGCGTTTCGAGCTCTGATAAAAACAAATTAGAGTAGGATGGAGCCATTGGAGTTCCCATAGCTGTTCCCTGTGTTTGGTGCCAGTAGCGATTGTTGAACATAAATATATTACCAGTTAACGTTATACGCAGAAGCTCGGATATTTTATATACTTCACTCGCTTCAATTCCAGCCGCTTCTAGTTTTGATTTGCACGCTGATATTCTCATTTCTGTCGGTATATTTGTATAAAGCTGTTCAATGTCCAGTGTAACGATCTGGCAATTACGCGGTATTGAAGATATTATAGTCTCAAATTCCCGAATGAAGTGATCTGTTGATATTAAACAATGGGGTTCTTTTCTCACAAGTGGATTCAATATTGTATTCAGATATTTTGAGACTTTCTCAGTAACTGCTTGACAATTACTGTCAATTGGTCTCCTTTTACATATTGAATCTCTTTTTTGAGTCTTTGGAAGCATGTAGAACCTACCATACCGTGGATTTGGAACGTAAAATATTTACGGGAAGACGTAAATATTGTCACTGCATATTTTTTCTTTCGTCAAGTTTTTGGAATTTTTTAATAATATTAGACTTTTATTAATTGATCGATTAACCTCACGATAAATATATCCTCTCAGAATGAGCTTCTTTCTTAGTTGGTCTATTGTATCTAGCTGTGATTTTGTTGTACTACAGATTCTTAGGATTCTTGATGTTTCATTTATGATCATATTCATCTTAATGTGTTTTGGGTGGGCACTCAACGGGTGCAAATGCATTTTAGGACTACTGGGTTTCCTATATATTCTGGTCTGCAATGTATCGTTATTGTCCCAGTAAATAGACACATCAAGAAAATTAATCGGAACTGTTCTATTTATCGTAAACTTTAATGGTCCGAAATTGTTTAGATTGTTAACGAACTGTTCTAAATGTTCATCACCATCCTTCCAAACTAGAAAAATATCATCAATATATCTGTACCATATAAATGGTTTCCATGTATATTGATGAATGAACTGCTGTTCGTATTGATTTAGATATAGCGTAGCATACGTAGGCGCAACAGGTGTGCCCATCGCCGTACTTATTTTCTGTGTGTACAGTGATCCATTAAATTCAAATGTATTTCCTTATAGTATCAATCTTAGTCCCTCTGTGATTAAGGATTTGTTCTTCGTATTCCATCCCGCTTGATCTATCACCGATCCTATTTTCTTGATCCCGTCTTCGTGGGGAATAAACGTATAAAGATTTAAAACATCCATATTCAGTATTATATATTGTTTTGCAATACTTGGTTTGTGATGGTTTAATTTCTCCAGAAAACTATATGTATCTTTTAGATAGCTATATGATGTTGACAGTAAGCTTTTTAGTGTAGAGTCTAAAAATCTCGAGAGGCTCTATGTGACTGTAACTTTGTTGGATACGATAGGTATTCCTTTACAAGGTCTTTCTTCCGTGTGAATTTTCGGTAAGAGATATAATACTCCTGCTCGATATGGGATTTTCGACCGTATATCGTTTGATGTCTTGTTGTCAATAGCGTCCATTGATTCGTGTTTCAGTCTGTACTCTTCTAATCTGTCATATGTGCGTTTCAATTCGTCTACTGTTGTGGGTTCATCGAATTTAGCTGTCTTAGACATTCCGATTTATAATCATTCTTATCCCATATCACTAATTGAGATCCTTTATCTGCTAATTTTACAATAATATATTTATCCTGTTTAATTTAATTTAATGCTCGTACGTGATCTCTGGATATACTTAGTTTACTTTTCGTATTTGGCGGTAGGGAAACATATTTTTAAAGATTTGATTATTAAAATTTTTATTCGCAAGCTCTTAGTCAGGTTGATTTGATACATCTTTACAAGAATTTTTCCACATTTTCTTTAATGCGCACGTAACATTGTATCTCGAAAATTCTCGTTCTGCGATATTAAAGTTATGATCATAGTCAAGTGCTTGAACTTGGGTATTCGTTAAATTAGTAGTTGAAAGATGTACGATATTATTTTGAGTTGTAATCCGTCTTGCACGATTACGTCCTAAAGTTCTATATGGCACTAAATTCATTGTATCTAATTCATCGCTGGTAATTTTATTCCTACTTATCCATGATATTTTCTTCGTTTTATTATGCCCTTTGAAAAAGGACATCAGCCCGAAACGTAAAAAAATCTTCAAATTGCTTCTTTGGTTTACTTTTATTTTAAAGGAATATATGCCGAATTCCGCACTAAGAATCCCATAGGGTGGTCTATCAATGAATCGCAACTATCAAACCGAATTCAGCAAAGATTCCCACCTAATACGAATATGTTATTCGTATATATACGTATAATATATAATATAGCATGCAAATGTTACTGTCGTAGCTATCAAACAATAAGAAATCATGGAAAATTAAAGCAGAATTCCAGCAGGAAAAGATGAACCAAAGGTAAAATATGACAACAAATCCAAAGATTTGTGAAAAATGTTAGTGATGCTTTTGATAGTTCCTTGCAGGGGCACCCCGGTGAGAAAGCTCGCCAACCTGATCTATATTAAGTTTAAAATGCCGATTGAAAGATCAAAAATTTATACAATTTTCTTGAGGGATATTATATATGACACGGTTTTTTAAACCGTGTCATATAAATCTCTATCAGATATTGACATCTAATCCTTATTCTTATACAACGTCTGTTATTTATTAGTCAATTCATAAAAATGAATTTTATTTTAAATTTCAATTTTTAATTTTAACTTGATATAAATTATATTAAAAAAAGCTTATAACAATTATTTATTTTATTATTAAATTATTAAATTTTGATTTAGCATTATTATGTTTTGTTTATTTTATAATTATATTAGATACGTAGACTCAGTTAGCTGATTTGATTATGAATCTGAAGTTAGACTAGCGTTCGTATCTTCAGATTTAGCAGAAGAATTTACTAAATTTACCAATAAGCATTCCAGCTCACTATGTGACATACAATATAAGCTTATCAATGCATCAATCTCCATGGAGTGGACGAACTGAGTGTATTTATAAAGTTTTAATCTTAACAATATAACATTTTTAAAAGGGAAGAGTGGCAAACCGCTGCCGATAGCGTTTGCATCAACACCAGTTGACAATGCAGAGCTTCTAGCAAAATCAAGTTGCAATCCCTTTATTGGTCGCAACATTAAATTTACTCACATTGGAACTGACGAATACACGTTCCCGCACTGCGCAAAATGCCATAAATGGGAGCATTAATGCTCTAATTGTGGTAACTCCCCCTGTTGCGGATTATGCAAAATAAATGACTGCATTTCAATGAACAATTGTAATAATACACCTGTCTGTATTAATTGTAGAGGGTGACATCCCGCGTGGTCAAGAAAATGCAAACTTTTAAATATATATAATAACAGACACATTAGCTTTAATGATTTTAATTTAAACTCAAACCGGACCTTCACAACAGCATCCAGCCCAACAGCTTCCAGCCGTCTCTCGGACCGGGACATTATTAGACTTTATGACTCAAATCGTCAAGCAGTATTAAAAAAATGCAAATAATGATCATCTCATCGATTGGGACGCTTTTTGGACAAAATACTACTTCGAATGTCTCAGTACTGTCACCCCTGGGTGCAGCATCTAAATCTAACAAGATGAATACGTCTGCGCATAACTTAAATAACTTATCTCAGGTGCGCGTTCCAAAGAAGGGTAAAGCGTTGTCTTTACATAAGGAAAATGAAGATAATGTCCAGTGGGATAGTGAACTCCGTGGTTGCGACTGGGTGTGGGAAGAGAGACCTTTCCACCTCTGGTTCCATCTAAGGAGGACTATCCCCTTCTAGCTAATCAGCTACAATGGAGAGTAATCGGGAGCCTTTTTCACTGACTATCCTTCAGTGGAATTCGAGAGGTGCTTCTGCCCTTAGGTTTTTATCTGGTAGAGATGTAGATGTTATAGTCCTTCAGGAGACGTGTTCTATCCATCTTTCCCCAGGACATTACTCGTTTTATTCCTAAGCACATCTACACCCACTATACTCCGTACATAACCCCACCTCACACATCTTCATCTCAAGGTATTTTAACCCTAGTAAAGAGATCCTTAATATCTTCCATCTTACTAAACTATTCTTATCCAGCCTATCTTGTTTAGCTATATCACTTTGTAAGAACGGTACACGTATCAGTATAGCCTATATCTACATTCAGCCGATAGAAATTCACAAGAACCGTCACCTCCTTGATCGCATATTAGGTAGCGGTTATGACATGTTACTTGGTGACTTCAACGACATAACTAGTCGTTGGATTAATGCAGTACTCCGCAGAGCCAGGATCAACTATCTTATTCACCTTTCATTGATCAACAACTAACTCTCTCCTCAACATTTTACTGCTATATAAGATGTTGTTGTTGAAACCCATCTGTACTGAACATTCCCGAACACAACAGACCACCTCTCATGACCTAATTCGCTGGCGGATAAAAAATGATACGTTACTTAGAATGAGGTTTCACTTTGATCATATCAGAGTGGCTTTATTTTAGGCAGCTATCCAACTCTTCCCCAGAATTGGAAATGAGAGTTTGACCAAATCTAATTCCTAATATGCTACACCTTCCTAATCTCTCTGTTACCCACAGAGAGGCATTCTCTAATGAAAACTGGAGCTCTAGGTTTCAGTTGGGGAAGGATGGGGAGAGTATTGCTCACCTTAACCCTTACCACCGTCATGTTCTCTGAACGCAGGTGCAAATATGTAGTATTGGACATAAGCCGCTTCTTTTTAAGATTAAAAGACCAGTTAACCTTATCCAATCTTATTTTGAACTCTTTTAAATCGCAGATGGTCGTATTTCATGGCACCCCTGCCACAAAGAAAAAATTGAAGAGATTAGCACTCTCAGCTCTATCTTCCATTTTGACTAATCAACCACTCCCTACTTTCACAAGTCGAGTAAGTTACATGGGTTCACGATTACAGTGAACTGGTCAGCCAAATCTGACTGGATAGACTCGAAAGTATCCTCGATATAGCTAGATGGGCCCTGTAACGAGCTCAGCATCTGTCATTGAACGGGAAAACCCAAGTGCGCCTCTGAGGTACTTGGACTACCTCGGGATTATTCTTCTTCTCCAGAGGACGTCCCCTAGAGCAAATACTAAGTTTATCAAGCTCCTCATCTCGCGATTACCGAGTTTAGTCCGCCTCGATTAGATTCTTCGAGGGGAGGGGTGAAATGCCCTGGTGGTTCAGTAGGAGGGCGGCATATTAATTAGGCTAGAAGTGCTTAGATCCCTATGGTACTGAGGATGTAGTTATAAAGAAGACGAATTTCTTAGACAGATTTTTACTATATTCACTTGTTTTCTTTTCTCGCATGTTTTATTATTAAGTTTTTTAGTAGTTGTGTATTATTTAAGAAAATCTTTATTGATTTATAATATTTTATAATATAATATATGGTTTGATATATTGAATATTTCTTTGCAAGTGATACACACTTGATATAAAAATTGTAAATTATTTATTTCAGAGTCACTAATCTGTCAAATGTAATAATGTTTTTATAAAAAATTCTATTATAATAGTCAAAAAAAGTTAGGCTATTGTAATAGTCGATGTTTTTAAACGTCTGTCGACTGGCGGATTACGCGAGCATCTCAATTGAAATATTTGATTACTTAGAGAAAATTATAAATTGTTTATTCACAGGGTTGACGTATACTGTGAGTAAAGAACTTCATATTCGCTTTACATATCTCAGATTGTAAAAATTGATGCGTGCATAACCATATGAAACTAATAAATAGCAAATTTGTGGAATTCTCTGTGAAATTGCTTTTGTCCGGAGTATGGATTTGTTCAAAAAATATACAAGACATGGATCATCAAGAAAACGAGAAACGATTCATGGAATATTTGCAGTGATTTGTTCTTTTTGCATCTTGATTTCTTTTTCTTCGTTTCTTATTTTTTTAGTTTCATTTTTTCAAACTGTGATCAGGCAAAATAGCCTTATGGCTAAGCCTAAATATAAAAGAGAAAATTCGTCACTCCTCGTAAATTTCTCACGGTCTACCGCGAAATCTGCTACGCATATCAACAATTTAATATTTCATGTTTTGGCAGAGTGGCCATCAAGTCCAGAGTCTTGTCGCGAAGAGGGATTCTGCGATGAAAATATTTGCGTAGGAATGTCCATTTGACGGGTGGAGGCGAACTGATAGGAACCGGAAACATGGTAGGGCGGATCCCTTAGGCAATGAGATAATGCCCTGGCCAAGGCAACGCTAATTGATCTGCGAATTTCCGAAGCAATGATATTGCTTCGGAAATATCAGGGAGTTCGTTAATATATATTAAATAAAATTGGTCCTAAAATCGATCCCTTTAGCACAACACTACATATAAAAGTTCAATCCGACAAAGTCCCACTTACTCTGACTGCTGCAGTTCTACCTAATAAATACGCACGAATCCAATTAACAATTATAGAATTAAAGCGAAGTCCTATAAGTTTGACAAAGAGTATATTATGATTGATTGTATCGTAAGCACGCGAGAAGTCCACGAATACCACGTCGATGTCGACACCGGCACCAAAAGCACTGGACCAATCATCTCTAGCAATTATAAGATTTGAACATGCTGATCTAGTCGAACGGAATCCATATTGGGCAGGATGTAGAAGGTTATTTATCGAAATACGGCGGTTAATGTGTAACAATATCAAACGCTATAGTACCTTACAGCAAATGCATGTCAGACTAACTGGTTTAAAATTGCTGGCGTATACAGGGCAAACTATCAAGTTTAGCCAGTCGAGGGGAATCTTTGATTTGCATAAGGAAAATATGAATATTCGATGTAGTGGACCGCAAATGCGGGAAGCTAATTCTCTAAGTAGGATGGATGGCAATCCGTCAGGACCAGCAGAATGGCACCGTTTTAATCGTCGAAGTTGATCATATACATGAGCGATAGAAATATGTGACATCAAGTTAGATGATTTATTATTCTGATGAAGGGTGCCGTGTACAGTAATTGATAAAAAAAGTGAAATGGTGAACAACATACAAGTGTCAGAGCTTCAAAGCTCTAACGAATTTGCAGCAAAAATCAACTATTCTGGACCTGGTAAGAGTATTATTTCTCAAAGTAAAAACAATTCAAAAAAAAAGACTTAAAGGTTAGTGATCTTTTTCACTTATTTACCAAAGAGGCCGGGGTACTTTCCCCAATTCAAAAATTGCAAAACCTTGCGATTATCTCCTTTATCAAGCCTCTTGAAAGACAAAAACTATTTAATCTATCCTTACGCGAGTTCACACAATTGTGTAAAAATCGAGTTATATTTCACTCTGCTCGTTATTTTGAAACATCAATAAGAATTTCGTTCATCACTGCCGATTTTCTGTACGAATACGCAAAATGTTTTGAGAAGAACTTAACCAAATTAGCAAAGATTACTCTAAAGCCCATATAGGCTTCTCTAAAAATAAATAATTCCCCCCCCCCATGTTGGAAGAGGATGACTTACAGTCACTAAAAATGGCCTTTAATATTGACGATATTCATACAATTAAGTCTAAATTGGGTGAAGAATTGTCTGTTGCCTTCTGTAAGGCTAACATTGACACTGCGCTCACTCTGTCGAAATCAGGATCCAACCCCTTTATGGGGTATAATTTGAAGTTTATGATAATCGATCAGGATGACAGAACCTATCCCCCTTGTAATGTATGCCATGCTTGGGGGCACTAGGGATCGTCTTGCTCCTCCAAGCACATTTGTGGAGTATGCAGCTCTGAGGCTTGTGTCAGCTCGAATAAAGGGGAGAAATGCGATGCTCCATCATGCTGTAGCAATTGTGCTGGCAGACATCCAGCCCGGTCGAGAAGCTGCGTTTTCTTCAAGGCGTACAGAAGTGCCTTTTCTGCCCCTCCTTCAAAAGGTCCTTCTGGTTTTTCAGATGTATCGGCCTGCCCTGACAGAATGACTAATACAGATATATTGGATCTTTTGGCCTCCAATAAAAAGTCCATTTTGGCCCAGCTGGAACAGATGATAGCTCATTCGGTTTCGACCCTCTGTGTGGCCCATAAAGCGAAACCTTTATCCTCTGTTCCCCCTCCGAAGTCCAAGAAAGAGGGGCCTCAGCAAAGTCAGTGCCCCCCCCCAAATTGGGGAAACTAATTCAGCAGAAAGTTTCCTCAACGGGAAATGAAGACATTGCCCAGGGAGCTCCGGCTCAGGATGGGGCTAGTGGCAGGAGGAGCAACCCTCCTGCACCGAGCTCTGTCTAGGTTGGCTTCCCCCCGTCCAACTGATTTGCCACAATGGTGAGTAAACCTGAGCCTTTTTCATTGAATATTCTTCAGTGGAATTCGGGAAGTGCTTCTGCCCTTAGACTTTTATCTGGTATAGACGCAGATGTTATAGTCCTTCAGGAGATGCGGTCTATCCGCCTCCTCCAGGACATTACTCGATTTATCCCTAAGCATTTATATTCTCACTACTCCGTACATAACCCCGCCTCACTCCTCTTCTTCTCAAGGACTCTTGATCTTAGTTAAATGTTCTTTAAGGTCCTCCCTCTTGCTAAATTACTCTTGTCCAGCCCTGTCTTGTCTAGTAGTTTTACTCGTTAAGAACGGTAAACGCCTCAGTCTAGCCAATGTCTACATTTGTCCAGGAGAGATTCACAAGAATCGTGATCTCCTGGATGGGATTATCGATAGCGGCTATGACATGGTACTAGGTGACTTCAACGACAAAACTGGTCGTTGGATTAATGCAGCACTCCGCAGAGCCAGGAACGGTTATCTTATTCACAAACCACCGTCCCCCTCCTTTCATTGCACATCAACGAATTCACTCCTCGACTTATTACTGCTCCACGAGAGGTGGCTGTTAAAACCCTTCTGCACGGAGCAGTCGCGTCAACATCTGTTCTCCTCTCATGATCTAATTCGCTGGCGGATAGAGGAGGATACGCTGCTTCGGAGGAGATTCCATTTTGACCCGATTAGAGTGGCTTTCTTCCGAGCAGCTATCCAATGCTTCCCCCCAATTGGAAATGAGAGTTTAACCAAATTCAATTCCTACCTCTCTTCGCAAGCTACAGCGTTGCTTTCGACAACCTATAAAAGTCTCATTTTCGATCCCACTCCGACAAAACTCAAGGTCTTAGCTAAACTGCTGAACCTCCCTAATCTCTCTTCCTCCGCCAGGCAGACCCTCTCGAATGAATACTGGTGCACCAGATATTGGTTCCAGCTGAGTAGGGATAGGGCGAGCATTGCTCGTCTTAACCTTTCTCAGTCTTCATTTTGGAAGATTTTCAAGAAAGAGAAGTTTGTTGGAGAGATAGGGCTTTGGGTTGGATCGGTAGTATAGGCCTTGATAAAGTTTTAGAGGAGTCACTTGCCCTACACAACTATAAAGCCACTCAATCTCCGCAACCAATCCCGCCTTGGGGAGACTTTAGGGTACCTCCAAATCCGTCGCTCCACTCTCTTCTCGTGTCTGTCAGCTTTTGACAGCCGATCAAAGAAGTGAGGTGGCCGTTACAATGCTATTAGCCTCCCCATCCGACGTAGCCGGCATCAATGTAAGCAAAAGAGTTTTTATTCCAAAAAAGTATCCAATCTCTTCTCCTAAAGACCTGCGGCCCATCTCGATTCAAAATTTCCTCGTCTCGATCCACAGAAAAGCGCATGCACGTAGAATCCGCGATCATATGATTAGGTGAAATTTAATCTCACCTGGATTCCATGGGTTTGTCAAAAGTCACTCGGTCCATTCAGCAGTTGGTGAAGTGCATCGGTTTTGTCAGGAGTATAGTCATCAGCTAGCTGTGGCTGTTTTCCTTGATTTTTCCGCAGCATTTGACCGTATACCCATTCCTTTTGTTATCTATTCTCTCAGGTCCCTCGGGTTGCCTGCGAGAATAGTGAACAGGGTGGATATACTGCTGTACACCAAGCGATTTTATTATTAAGACAACCCCGATGCGCGTCAGTTCTACCCCATTATGGGTGTGCCTCAAAGTTCACCACTTTCTCCAATCTTGTATCTTGCTGCCTCAATTATTCTATTTAAAATATTTAAACGTGAACAACGTCTAGTGGTGTACGCTGATGACACCACAGCCCTGTTCACTGGACGCAGGTGTAAAGACGTAGTCTCTGACATCAGCCGTTTCTTTTCAAGATTAAAAGACCAGCTACCCCAATCCAATCTTATTTTAAACTCCGCAAAATCGCAGGTGGTAGTTTTTCATGGCTCCCCTGCGACGAAGAAAAAACTTAAGAGACTGGCACTCTCTCCACTCTCCTCTATTTTTACCTCAAAACCACTCCCTACCTTCACAAGTCGAGTAAAATACCTGGGGTTCACCGTTTCGTTGAACTGGTCTGCGAAAGCTGACCTGGATAGACTCAAACGTATCTTGAAGAGAGCTAGGTGGGCTCTGAAACGGGCCCAGCATCTGTCGTTGAATGGGAAAACCCAGGTACGCCTTTGGGGTATCTGGGCTATATCGAGATTAGTCTTCTTTTCAAGAGGACGTCCCCCGAGGAAATACTAAGGTTCCTGAAGCTCCTCGTATCTCGTTTACCCAGCATAGTCCGCACCGATTGGATTCTTCGGGGGGTGAAGGACCCTGGGTGGTTCAATCGAAAAGCGGCGTGTTGGATCGGTTAGTAGGTTCAGATCCCCTTGGATTTGAGGCCATAAAAAGAAGTGGACGACTAAGAAGTGACTTTTTTTGGACTGACCGCTCTTTGACAGACATACTGTTATGACACTTATGACACTTAGTCCAATCAGATGGTAGATAACCTGTGTTTAGTGAACTTCTAAAAATAGAAGCTAAGGGAACGTATATTGCATGGGCCAATTCCTTTAAGAGTATTGGAGGTATATGGTCAGGACCTGACGCGGCGTTGCGGGGTAATTTAAATAGCTCGTGCAGTACCTCTTCATCGCTAAATTCAATGTTAGATATGACTACTCTAGGTATAAGTACATTGTGTTTAGTTTGAATTATACCATCGGGAATCGACACTCTATCTTCTTTGATAGCGAAACAGTCCATAAAATGGGCATCTACATCAGTTGGGGAGGTCAATATTGACCCATTGTCGGCCACTAGGTATGAACAATCTGTCGAGTGTATAGGACGTGGAAGTATGCTTTTGAAAGCCACCCAAGGATTGTTATGAGTGGAGCGGCATATATTTGAGATGAAACTGCGTTTTTTCTGTTTTTTTTTTCAGAATAGAAACCGTATTCCTGCAATGACGGTAGTGTTCAAAAGAAAGTTCCCCTTTTTTGTACGCATGGAAACATCTATCACGGTGTTTGATTAGAGCAAGCAATTCCGCATCTAACCATTTCGGATGTAGTTTTCGTGTACGATTCTGACGTATCGGATTAAAATAGTCGAGAACACAATGTAATGTGGTCTTAAAGTGACCATTTTGTACCATATACACCACTTTGTACCATATTTCGACAATCTATTATTGATACGACTTTTCCAAAAGAGTGGAAACAATCGATCATTCACCCCATCTTCAAAAAGGGTGATAGATCTTCAGTAGACAATTACAGAGCAGTAAGTATTACTTGCTTATATTGTAGAATGTTAGCGAATTATACATGGTTATATGGTCAAGTTTTATAGTGAGAATAATGTAATAGCTTATGAGCAACATGGTTTCCGTAAGGGTTATTCGACAGTTACCAATCTACTCCCAGCCTATATTGATTGGTCAGTTAATAAAGCCGTATCCGTTGCTACTGACATCATATTCTTCGATTTCTCTAAGGCATTTGACAGAGTAGACTATAGATTCCTCCTAAATAAACTAGAGAAAAGTGGCATTCCATTTTTGCTTGTTAGATGGATTGAATCGTTTTTAAGCAATCGTAGTTATTGTGTACATGTAGATAATTTTGACTCTTCTTCGCGGCCATGTAATATAGGGGTGCCTTCAGGTCAGTTTTGGGTCCATTGTTATTTAGTTTCTACATCAACGATCTCCCGGAATTTATTGATTTTCGGATGCTTGTATCTGCAGACGATTTGAAAATCTGGAGGGCAATTCGTTCACCCAGTGATATAGTTATACTGCAACGGGATACCGATGAAGTCGAAATTGGGCTCTGCTCAATAGGTTGATTGTCAATATATCAAAATGCAAACATTTACTTGTTTGTGGCGGAAATGCTCAATCTTCAGCTAATTATAGCTTTCAAAGCAGTGATATAGAACGAGTGAACAAATATAAGGACTTGGGAGTGTGGATAAACAGTGATTTGAGTACCGTCACTAAGGGTATAAAAGTTTTTAAAAACAAAACGTCTAGTTTGCAAAATATGAGAAATATGTTACTGTTTGCATAAAACAAGCGTAAATTTCATTCTTCGAAAAAAACCTTCTCCCGAAATTGAATTTAAAATTTTTATTTTGTAATTAAAAATATAAAATTTAAAAATTGTAAAATACAAAAAAAACAAGCGGTTTTCTTTCTATTCATTATCGTTTGACAATATAAATCTTAACTTCACGTTCTCTTCTTTTAACCTCATGTTGCACAAAATTTTTGCTAGATACACTGCTCTTTCGGCACATCTATTACTTCGTTCGATCTATTACTTCGATCTATTACTTCAATTTATTACTTCGGAGTGAAGGTGGTAGATCTTTATAGATCTTGTTCCAGCCTGCAACCGCCTTAAGCAGGGCAGCCCCCTGTCAGATGCTGCTGGATGGCCCGTTGTAAGTTTAGTCTGAGTCAACTACACTAGGTGGCGACACAGAAAAAGCAACGATAAAAATTATGACTTAAAAGTTACATGTACTCAACCATATTGGAAAAATACGTAAGTACTAATGATTTCAATTTTAGATCTTTTAAATGTAACAGAAAAAATTGTATAGTTTGTGATGTTATAAATAATAATAATTGTATCGTAAGTAATACGACAAACAAATGTTTTTCATTAAATATTAATAATAATTGTAACTGCAATACCGCAGGTGTAGTGTATCTAATACAATGCACATGTGGATTGCAATATATAGGAAAAACATATCAAATGTTAAAAACTAGGTTTAGGCAACACATATATAATATACAGCATAATAGTCAAACTATATTTCATAAACATATGAGATTAATAGGACATGATATTAAAAACTGTAAATTATTTATTTTAGAACATATTATCGAAGAAAACATTTCAATATTAAATCAAAAACTATTAGAAAAAGAAGATTTTTGGATTAAAACGCTTAATTCCATGTACCCATTAGGATTGAATGACGTGGTACAAGGAATTGGCAGAAGTAGTATAATACATAATAAACAACTATATTATAATAATCCGGTTAAACGCAAACCAAGAAGTCATGGTGATAAAAGGAATAGGAAAAATAGAGTTAAAAATATTAAAAAAGATATGTATATAAATGAACAATTAGAAATATTAAAACAACTTTTAAGTGATAATAAGCTAAAAGATCTTTATGTAAATATAAGAAGTTTTTCTAAAGATATCATATGTTCAATAAATCAAAAATTAATTAACGACTATGATAGGCTAAGTTGTATAATAGACAGTTATTGTAATACAAAATACTATAATCGTACAATAAATGTAAATAATAACAATAGAAAATATACATTAACCATAAACTTCATTAATAAATGTATAGATAACATAAATATAGCCGGACTTTTAAATAATTCTAAAAGTAAAGAAATAATAGGGTCAGATTTAAGTAAATATATTCCTAAAATAAGGTATAAACTCCTACCACCATTAGGACGAAAAATTTGTAATTATAATAAAGAATTAAAATCAATATGTAACGATAATATTAGAAACATAATGGAAACAGAATGCAATTGTAAAAGTCTTAGTTTTGATAAAATAAATGAACATATATGTACCCATAATCTAGAATTAATTGAAAATTGTGAATTAAGAAAGCTGCTATCAAAAGGGTATAAATATAGATTAAATAATAACAACGACAAAAATAAAATTTACAGTTCGTTATATAATAACTTAAATGATTACTTTAGTAAGCTGATTAATAGTGAAAGCTCGAATATATCTAAGATAAAAATTTGGAAAGATTATATATTTGATAAAATTAAAAATAAAATGAAAATAACAAACAATTATAAAAGGAAAGATAAAATTAATAAAGATATGTATAAAGAACTTACTAAATTAAAGGATAACTATATAATAACAACTATTGATAAAGCTAGTAATAACTTTGTCTTCATATGCAAAAAGCTTTATTATGATATACTAATGAAAGAGGTTAATTCTAATGATTTAAATGTAAATCCAACATATGAACGTAGTGAGTTGAGTTTAGAAACAATTATTACAAGTCACTGTTCTATAATGGATAAAAAGGGTATAAAGGTTGAATTAGATAATAAAACTATACCTATATTATATTGGAATCCAAAATTACATAAAAATCCAATAAAACCTAGGTTCATATGTAGTGCGTTTAAATGTACATTAAAACCACTTTCTGTCTATATGAATAAAATACTTAAAGTAATTAAAGCACATTTTAAAAAATATTGCAAGGTAATCGAAATTAATACTGGTATAAAACACTATTTCAGTATTAATTCTACAAAAGAATTTTTAGAACAGACAAAAGGAATAAATTTTCAAAATATAAATACATACGATTTTAGTACGCTTTATACAAATCTAGATTTAGTAGATATTAAAGAAGCGTTAGTAAAATTAATTAACCTTATATTCGGAAAAAGATATACATATATATGTTATAATAATTATAACGCCTATCTAACAAAAATTAAACCATCAAATAAATATAAATATATGGATAAAATTGAATTAATAGAATCCTTAAATATTTTGAAAATCAAAATTATTTAAAAGTAGGGACATCTATATTTAGACAAGTAAAAGGTGTTCCAATGGGTGGTAATAGTAGCCCAATTATAGCTGACTTGTTTTTAAGCTTTATAGAATATGAATTTGTTCATAACTGTGTAAAAACTAAATCTAAACAATATAAATATATGAAATATATGTTTCGATACATTGATGATATATGTGTATTTAATTCTAATAATTTTTATTCAATTAGTGAGCACATTTATCCAGAAAGCCTTATTCTTAACAAAACCAATATTAATGATAAAGAAGGTGTATATCTAGATATGAACATTAAATTAACATTAACTAAAACTACTATTAATTTATATCGTAAAGATGACATATTTAAATTTACAAGAAACATATTTTTGCATGAGCATTCATGCATACCATATAATATAAAATATAATACATTAAATAATGAAATTTTAAGAATTGCAACAATATGTAATGATATTGGCTTTCTTCAAAATCATTTAAATAATTTAATAGATACATATTTTAAACTAGGTTACTATAAAAATAACATCAAGCAGAAAATAGTAAAATATATAAATCAACACAATAATATAAAGAATAAATTTAAACTCTTAAGTGGCAAATTTTTATGGATGGATAATAAATAATATACTTTGCATTAGAATAAGATACTAGATAGTTATTTCAGAGGAAATACATCATTAGCATGTATTTGGCCCCGCTGCTATGTTGGGTAGAGGAGTTAGGGGCCGAAACCTGATAGCATAGCAGTTCCTCCTGATGACCTCTAATTCTTATTCTGATACAACGTCTGTTATTTATTAGTCAATTCATAAAAATGACGTTTATTTTAAATTTTATTTTTTATTTTTATTTTTTTTTAACTTGATTTAAATTATAGAAAATCTAAAAACAATTATTAATTTTATTATTTAATTATTAAATTTTGATTTAGCATTATTATGTTTTGTTTATTTTATAATTATATTAAATACGTAGACTCAGCTGATTTAATTATCTCTACTCCAATATTTTGTTAATGCAGACAAAGCTTTTGGATAATTTGCAAATACGATCAATAACTCTTCGAACGACGTCTCGTTGTATTTCTGATCACTGAACCAATAGGTACCCCACTTTCCACATATTATGTTAAAATAAGTCTTGGTTATTAAAACTCTTACAATGATGGTTTAAATTACCTGATTGCTATTTGTGCGCCCGTATATATAAAAATAAAGAATCAATCCTTAAAAAAAATTTTTTGTTTCTAATAAACATTCAATTTCAGTTCCGCTCGCTTTGCTCGCGGAAAATCTTGTCTACCAAGATTGTAAAACAATCAAACTACAATCTTCGACGACAACCAAACGACAATCTTCGACGACAACTAACGACAACCATCGACAACCATCCGCTTGACAATTATCGACAACCATCGACAACCATCGACGACATCCGCTCGCCACTTACAACTAACGCGAACTACTTACAATTATTTAAAAATCGTAAACTATTGCAACCTACAATTAATGGGAGCCAAGAAGAAAAATCTACCAAAAGCCAAGCGAGCAGTCTCTGTTGATACCGATAAAACCGGCAAGCTCGAGAACATACAAGTGGAATGCTCCGCCGGTCGCATCTCAACTTACTACTTATCAAATGCAGCTCCTTCTGGCAGCATGAAATCATCACTTCATTCAACTTTAAGACTCTCTGGCATACTTTTAACTCAATCCTTGCTCGCCCCTCTTCGTCGTGCAACATCAATGCCAATGATTATTCGTCATTTCTCCAGACTAAAGTATTCACGTTGCTCTCTCACACCCCGTTCTCCATCCTATCCCACTCTGCACAGTCTAATCTCATCCTCCCGGAACTCTTTTATCTTTTCCCAGTCTCGACTACAGAAGTATCATCTGTCCTCATGTCTTTGCCCAACAAAACCTCACCTGCCGATCCCCTGCCTACTCACATATTAAAATCTATATGCTCATCGATATCCCCATTTCTCACAACCTTGTTTAACTCGTCCATCCGCAGTCGTATCTTCCCTTCACACTGGAAATCCGCGATAGTTCGTCCCCTCCTTAATAAACAATCGCTCGACCCCTCCCTCCCTGTTAGCTATCGACATATTTCACTACTCCCTACTCTTTCTAAGCTCTTAGAACGCCTCATCTTAATACAAATCAACGCTTATCTCTCCTCATCTAATCTCTACTTTCCTTTCCAATCCGCTTTCCGCTCTAATCACTCGACAGAAATCGCATGCATAAAAGTGTACAACGACTTACTCATTTCTCGAGACAAGGCTCTATATAGTGTTCTCATCTCCCTCGACCTATCCTCCGCATTCGACATTGTCGACCACTCCGTCCTCCTTTCTCGCCTTCGTTATGATTACGGCTTTTCTTCCTCCTCCGTAGCATGGTTCGCCTCATATCTATCCGACCGTTCCTTTCGCGTCTGTTCTAATTCATCATCCTCCCCTCCCATCCCTATTTTTTTGCGGGGTCCACAAGGTTCAGTCCTAGGTCCCCTGCTTTTCTCTCTTCTGCTTGGCGATCTATCTCCGTTTATCAAACCTTACTCCTTTAAGGTCATGCAATACGCCGATGACATTCTAATCTATGCTCATGCACCCGCACATCGCATACACGATATCGGCATTTCTGCCTCCAACTGTCTTTCTTCTATCTACAAACGTCTCTCCAATCTCCATCTCGTTCTAAACCCCGAAAAGTCCAAAATAATGTGGATCCTCCCCGTAAACCAAACATATCTCCTCCCACTGTATATTTTGCCTCATCGATCATCCCCATAGTCCACAATCTCACTTTCTTAGGCTTCCATTTCGATGATCACCTTTCTCTTAAACCCTTCGTCCGTGACAAGGTCCGCTCATCTAACTTAATTCTCCGTGACATCCGCCGTATCCGCCCCCTTATCGACTTCCGTTCTTGTACGTCTCTTCTTTCATCGCTTCTTTTCCCTAAAATCGATTACTGCCTTAGCCTTTTTGCCAATTCTCCAAAATCCATCATCCTACCCCTACAACGAATAATCAACACCGCCGTTCGAGTGCTCTTTCGTCTCCGTCGCTTCGACCACACATCCACATATTTTGCCCAACTCTCCTGGCCCACCATCCACATCCGCATCAAACTCCGCCTTCTTCTCGTTACCTTTCGTCTCATCGCTGTCGGCTCCCCATCGTTCATCAACCTTCCTTTCTTAGACGATACTCGCCCCACCTCGCTATCGCTTCGTTCCTGTCATACCTTCTTACTCCACGTTCCTAATTACTCCAACAACTACGGTCTCCGATCCTTCCTCGTCGCCGCCTCACTCGCCTGGAATCAACTTCCTCTCGACGTCCGCCGCGCCCCCTCCTTTATCACATTCAAACACCTCCTCCGTTCACACCTTCTCGACACCTGATTCACAGTCTTGTTTTTTTTGTGGTCATGTAAGCGTGCGCTGGCACGCATTTGCCACGTTAAAATAAATCCTTTATTTAATAATTTATAATTCTAATAAAACAATATAATTGTCAAATATATTATTTAATATATAATATATAATTGTCAAATATAATTGCCTTTATATAATTGTCAAAATATAATTATAACAATAAATAAGTATTGTTATTCATTAAAGTGAAATTCAATATTAATGCAAGTGTACTTTATTGGTGTGTAGATTATCAATAAGTGCTCTCTTAATTCTTTTAGCGTGTCAAATGTTAGCCATATAGAAGGCTGCTTGTGTGGGAGTAGCAATACATACTCCGCATTTGTCTAACGTAACACACACATCAGATGCTTTCCTTGATGATAGAGAACATCTTGTAGTTAGAGCTTTTACCTGATCTGTGCTTTCGTATTTTCTTTTCTTAACCTCGCTGAACACAACATCGTCATCACTAACGCCTTCTGAACCCGCATCATCTGTTGACAATTCACTTGCCATTTCAACAATTTATTCTCTGACTTTCGAATTAACTTTGACGGATGAATTGATCCTTCGCGGCTCGAGCAATATCCAAGCTTGCCTTTGCTTTCCACTTGAATTTCGTAAAATTGCTTGTCTTCAAATGATAGCCAAGTTCCTGATTGGTTGGTAATATCGAATATAGATTTCAATAGATCGAAGCATTGCTTACGTACACATTGATCGTAAAGCTTCAATGTTGAATTGACCTTACTGACTATTCTGCATTTCGAGAGAATTGGCAGATTACATTTTTCCCATAGTTTTGAAACTTCATCAATTAAGACTAGAACTCTCTTTCTTCTACATTTTTCAATATCAGCCAGATGCAGATATCTTCCACAAATTTGTGATTTTAATGGTAGTCGGGTGAATACGGATAAAGATTTCATCTCGATATGTAGGGATATTCTACGCTTAGGTCCTTTCCAGATCGACCTCAAGTTCTTTTTTGACGTTTTAGACCTCTTCTGAACCTCGCTTTTGCTCATAAAGAAATTCATTTAAAATCGAAAAAAATAATATTCTTGAAAAAAATTGGGAGGTTTTTTAAATCACTGATTTTATTGAGGTGATTATTAGTAATTTTACATGATTCCTCATTGTTTAATCGCTAGACGATAAAAATATTTCAAAAAAGGTAAGCATTTATACCCCTAACCGTCACTTTCATACAGTGAAAGTGACGTTGGGGATAATCGGTCGACTTCGACGCACTTTCATTACACTCAATCAATTTGCCTACGTCCGCTAATCTTTGCTCATGCTGCACCGTATGTGTATCCCCAAAATTCAAAAGAACATATTAGTTAAGAGAGGTACTTCATAGAGCTACCAAGCTAGCACCGCAACTGAAATTTTTATCGTACCCTCATTGATTAAAATCACTTAGACTTGAAACTGTCACGTGGACACGCTGGTACATCGATATGAGTATGGTCTGGCAAATTCTTAATGAATCGAATCATCCACTTCGAGATTGCCTTCATTTGCGCTCATCCAATATCTTTCGAGGCCATGGTTTAAGCATGTGACGTGAAAGGATAATAAAATCACGAGCTGTCTAATTTGATTGGCGAGTTGTATCTCTGTGGAATAGGCTTGGTGAGTCAACAGTGTTCAGTAGCAATATCAACGAATTCAAAAATAAATTACGGATGGAGGATGCCATGGGGAAAGCTGCTTTTCCGTATTTGTGATACTTTTAATATATTTTCTTGTTTTTGAAGTGAATCAGCCAATTAAGCCATGCTTTGATGTGCTGTTGAAACATTAATACTACAAACACGTTTAAGCACTTTACATATCATAGAGGCCATGCTTATTGGCCTGTAATTACTACATGATGATGTAATGATTTTTTTGGGAATAGGAATAACAATCGCAGTTTTCCATCCTTCTGGTACACTTCCAGTGGCCAAACTCTTATCAAAAATCTACTCAAGAAAAGGGACCAAGTAACTCGACAATACTTTGAGCAAGAATGGCGAAATGTCGTCGGTGCCAAATAAAAATTTTATTTTTTAGCCCCTCAGATATTTTGGTGGGTATTTCATCTATCTAAAACAACTGGTATATGATTGTAAGCTACGATTTATACAGCTTATCAACAGGTGATCAATGTGTATCATCGATCTGTTTATAAATCAGTGGATATTAAATGAAATGATAAATGTTAAGTTCAAAAATTATTTATTTTTGTATTTATTTAATAATATAACGATATTCTCTACTGTATAATGTTATAATACAAAGTATCTTATATTTCTAAAGAGTTCGCATATTGACTTGACTTAAAATTTACATTGTCACATGTGCACTCTATATAATCGGATGAAATTAATGGTGTAGTGGATCCTTTAGAAATCTCCGTGGGTTTCAAAAATCCAATTTTATTTTTTAGCCCCTCAGATATTTCGGTGGGTACTTTCAAAGTTTCTGTGCATCTCATTGTAGTATTAAGGCCAGAAGGTTTTATTTAACTTAAAGACTAGTTGAAACTTTCTTGATAATTAACTACTTACATATTAATTTCTACGGCAACGAAGCTACTTATGCAACTTGGATTACAACAGTTGGATTACAACACACTTAGTTTTTACAATACACTGGTTAAAATCTTTGGTTAATTAAACTTACAATTTGGACACTGTCATATTTGACCGGTTAAAATCTTTGGTTAATTAAACTTACATAACTACTTACAACGAATGACAAATGAGCCAACGAAAACGTACGTCTGGAGGTACTATCTCAACTGAACCAATGCCTAATCCTCACGATCTCACAACTGAGTATAGAGAGGTTCAAGTCGCATGTGACGCAACCGACTGTTAGCGTTGGACTACTTTGTCCATACCATATCATCAATCCATTGACAGCGATGAGGAATTCCTCTGTGGTTTTTGCTCAGTGGTCATGTTGCGCCGGAAACATGGAAACACTTACCCATGCGGCTATTGGCGTAACGCCACATGGTGACGCTGATATTCAGCTTATAAAGGCCAATAGGCTATTACCTAAGACAATTGATGATGCCCTCCCGCTTGCAGCCGACATAGCTAATGTCGAATCTGCACCGTCTACATCTTCTCCTGTCAATAAACTAGTTCCTACCAGGCCACGCTCCATGTCAATTGCAACCTGTGATGAGCGTGGGATTGAGGCTACTCGGGAATCCGTAAAGATGCCAAATTTAGAAAATACTCTGATTGGCGAGGGCATCAACAACAGCCATATTTGTTGCGGTAATAGTGTCGTGGATGCTTTAGACGGACAATTAAGTGAATCTCTAGTATGCGTGCGCGATTCTATTACCCCTACTCGCATTTGGACGAGAGGTTGTGGTCGTTCAAGAATATTGAGAAATGCAGCTCCTGACACCAACAAAATACAATATTCTCAAGTATGTCCAGGCAGGAGCATTGTCCTTCCTCCGCAAATTCCTTCTGTCGCCATCCCAAGGGGTCGGGATGACAAGTCGTATTCATTAAATGTATCAAAGGATGTTGCGCCGAAGATCGACACAACGGCCCAGGAAGTCATACTTCACGACTTTCGGAACGATTCTAATGATGCGTCGAGTGACCGAGCCATCCGAGAGAGGGGCAAGGCTGTTGAATGTGATTTTCCATTCGCCCGATGATTGTGCCACCATAGCCTCACATTCGTAGCATCTGAAAGGCCCTCCTATTAGGATCCTAAGAGACCTTTCTTATGACGACAGGTTAAGTTAAAAAAAGATTAATTTTAACGTGGCAAATGCGTGCCAGCGCACGCTTACATGACCACAATAAAACAAAAATGTAAATCGTGTGTCGAGAAGGTGTGAACGGAGGAGGTGTTTGAATATGATAAAGGAGGAAGCGCGGCGGACATCGAGAGGGAGTTGATTCCAGGCGAGTGAAGCGGCGACGAGGAAGGATCGGAGACCGTAGTTGTTAGAGTAATTGAGAACGTAGAGTAAGTGGGAATGACGTGAGCACAGTGATAGAGAGGTTGGACGAGTGTCGTCTAAGTTTATGTGCGGTCAAAGCGACGGAGACGAAAGAGCACTAGAATTACAGTGTTGATTATTCGTTGTAGGGGTAGGATTATGCATTTTGGAGAATAGGCGAAAAGGCTAAGGCAGTAATCGATTTTAGGAAAAAGAAGCGATGAAAGAAGAGACATACAAGAACGGAAGTCGATAAGGGGGCGGATACGGCGGATGTCACGGAGAATTAAGTTAGATAAGCGGACCTTGGTCACGGACGAAGGGTTTAAAAGAAAGGTCATCATCGAAATGGAAGCCTAAGAAATCAGATTGTGGACTGTGGGGATAATCGATGAGGCAAAATATACAGTAGGAGGAGATATGTTTGGTTTACGGGGGAGGATCCACATTATTTTGGACTTTTCGGTGTTTAGAAAGAGATGGAGATTAGAGAGACGTTTGTAGATAGAAGAAAGACAGTTGGAGGCAGAAATGCCGATATCGTGTATGCGATGTGCGAGTGCATGAGCATAGATGAGGATGTCATCGGCGTATTGCATGACGTTAAAGGAGTAAGGTTTGATAAACGGAGAGAGATCGCCAAGCAGAAGAGAGAAAAGGAGGGGACCTAGGACTGAACCTTGTGGGACCCCGCAAAAAATAGGGATGGGAGGGGAGGATGATGAATTAGAACAGACGCGAAAAAAATGGTCGGATAGATATAAGGCCAACCATGCTACCGCGGAGGAAGAAAAGCCGTAATCATAACGAAGGCGAGAAAGGAGGACGGAGTGGTTTACAATGTCGAATGCGGAGGAGAGATGAAAGAGTTGCGGAATGATGAGGCTAGACTGGGCAGAGTGGGATAGGATGGAGAACGGGGTGTGAGAGAGCAACGTGAATACTTTAGTCTGGAGAAATGACGAATAATTATTGGCATTGATGTTGCACGACGAAGAGGAGCGAGCAAGGATTGAGTTAAAAGTATGCCAGAGAGTCTTAAAGTTGAATGAAGTGATGATTTCATGCTGCCAGAAGGAGCTGCATTTGATAAGTAGTAAGTTGAGATGAGACCGGCGAAGACCAAGAAAGGAATCACAGAAAGACTGAGTGATCGAGCGGAAATCACGTCTGAGAGAGCGGTGATAGACTCGAAAAGAATGGCGGAGTCAACGCTTTGGGAGTAGACATTGGTTGTCAAATAATGGGGCACGGTGTAATCGACGGTGTGGGTGAGACTTGAAAAGCAAGAGAATATCGAGAGTGGATGTTTGTTCAGAGTCGAAAAGAAAGGCGAGATCGTGAGGAGATGAATATGCTATTGTGGGTAATTTATAGAGACGATTTGAGTAAGGCAGAGCGTAGAAGGGAGTGGTCAAGATTTCTCCAAGAGCGACGTAGGATTGTAGGTGTGTGAGGAGGGGTGTGGTTGTGAGTGAGATCAAGGGTGATAAGAAAGTGATCGGATAGACCAGGATCAGAGATGGACAGTGAGGTGTAGGCAGCAAAATGATCGGGGACAGCGATGATGTCGAGTGCCCCACCAAGTATATGTGTGGGGGCAGTGGAGATTAGTTTGTAATTGTAGTTGGATAGAATGTTGATGAACCGGATGGAATCCGTGGAAGAGGGGCGGTCTAGGCGGATATTGAAGTCGCCTAGAACGAGTGAAGGGATTGAGGACAAAGAACAATGAGAAAGGAGGTCAGCGAGTTCGTTAAAAAATAAGGCTGTAGGAGCTGATTAACCAGGACGGTATACAATGGCGAGATCTTGAGTGATCGAGTTAGAATAACGACAAGTGAGCAATTCAAAAGTGCAAGGACTGTAGGGGGGATTGATTTTGCGATAAGACGCGGGGTGACGCGCGCATTCGACGATGCCGCCATGATTAGAGAATTTAGAAGTGCATGAGCTGAGGAAGCGGGCGGATTCGACTAGGGAGCAATCGGCAGAGAGCAGACGGCGAATGGAAAGGTCGTCAACAATGGACGAGATGATGGATCTGAAGGCGGAAACATCGTGGTCCAGACGTGCTTGTGGAGATAAAGAGTTGGAAGGCGTGATATTAGTGACAATGACGCAACGATCGCGGGAAGGAAAGCGCTTCCGTAAAGGAGGACGACTTACGTGAGTAGGTGAGATCACGATAGAAGAGCTGGCAATTGATGATTTGGAGTGATTTGGTTTTACCATGGGAGACATAGTGGATGATGATAATAAAGAGGGTGGCAAGCGATGTGAGGAAATGTTATGAGTGGAAGAATAGTGGAGGTTGGTGGAGGTGATTTTGATTGATGGATGCAAGTTATTGAGAAACGAGACGGGAAGGACGGGACGTGGGGTGTCGGGGAGTGAAGATGACATGGAATGGGAAGTGTATATGGTGGCAGGGTCGGTGGGTGGAGAAAGGACATTAGAAACGACGGGGTAGTTTGAGTTGACGTGTTGGATGTTGATATGTGCTTATTGGAAAGATTGCAGATTAGTTTGTTGGCACAAAAACCACATACGAAGTCTTCTTTAGCCTCATTCTTGTCGCAGGCGATTGTTGTCCAGACGCTGCAGTCGTGTATCGAACACTGTACTTGCGGTTGTCCATAGTTGGTGCCGGTCTTAGTTGTTTTCTTACGTCCTATCATAAACTTGTAAGAATGTATTTTATTCAATTTTCAACCGATGGTTGTCGTCGAAGGTTGTCGTCGAATCTGACAAAGTCCACTTACCTTTACTGCTGTAGTTTGTATTTATGTGTATTTTATTGTATGTATATTAGATCTTTACCTTTTTTCGTCTCCGTCGCTTCATCTACACATCCACATATGTGAACAACTCAATTGACCGACCGTCGACATCCGCATCTAACTCCGCCTATTTCTCGTCACTTTTCGTCTCATAGCTCTCGGCTCCCCATCATTCATCAATCTCCCTTTCTTAGACGACACTCGTCCCACATCTCAGTCGTTGCGTTTTCATCATTCCATCTTTCTCCACGTTCCCAATTACTATAACAACTGGGGTCTCCAATCCTTCATCGTCGTGACTTCTATCGCCTGGAATCAGCTTCCTATCGACGTCCGCCGCACTCCCATCTTTATCACATTCAAATACCTCCTTCGTTCCCACCTTCTCAACACATGATAGGGACACTGCAATTGGTGCCTTCACTATAGGCCTGTTCTATCGCCCCCCTTCGTCGCCCGTCTCGGATATTTGCAATTCATTACTCATGCATGCATCATCTGGTTCACCTACATTGATTCTGGGCGACTTTAATATGCCGCACATCGATTGGGACTTGATGATCCCCACTTCTCGTTGTGACCTCAACTCTTCACGCTTATTGAATACCTTCTTCTTTCTCGACCTTACTCAGCATGTAAGGGAATTCACTTGTTTTCGAGGATCAATTCGCTCAATTTTAGATCTATTCCTCTCTAGTAGTGAGCATCTGGTGAATCTCTTTAGAGTACTTTCCTCCTCTCGGCTGAAGCGATCACCGTCTTTAATCCATTCGGTCGTCTCTAATGGGTCGTACTCGCACTTCATCCCACTCCTTAAATATACACAAAACCGACTATGCTAAACTGAGAGAGTCGCTGTTCCGAGTAGTATGGCCAGATCCCTCACTACACGGAATTGAGTTTGCATGGGATTTTTTCAAGTGTACTCTACAGGCTGCCATTAGCTATCATAGTCCGGTTAAACGATCCTCTAGTGTTGCCTCTCGTCCACCCTAGATTGATCGTCAGGTCAACAGTGCCATAAAGTTGCGTGACCGCAAATTCCAAGAATTTAAAAATGGTCATTGTTCCTACCGACTGTACAAACAGGCAAGAAACTTTGCAGCATCGTTTAAAAGATCCAAGCGCAAGCATTTCATTTATTCCCTCTGCCGCTGTTGCGTGGGCAACTCATCCCGTTTCTTCAAACATCACAGGTCCCATCTAAAGCCCGAAAATATAATTCCATGTCTAGCCAACGTACAAGGGACAATTCTGAATGACCTGAAACTCATAGCAGAGGAATTTAGTATTCACTACTCAAATATCGCATCCAAAGTCCCTTCGTCTTCCAACTATAACCGGTGCTTTGGTCTCCCGAATCATAAATCATACGTATTTGATTTCAGCGAGCAAGACGTGTTGGAAGTACTGAGACAGCTGTCGAATTCACTTGCTACTGGTCCTGACAAACTGCCTTCATTACTTTTTTATGAATCAGATGATATCTTATGTAGACCGCTTTTTCAATTATTTCAGTGCTCGATATCTAGCGGCATACTTCCTAATGACTGGAAGAAGTCTCTGGTCCTTCCACTGTTCAAGAAGGGCGAACGGACTCCTGTGAATAATTACCGACCTATCAGTCTCAATTGTGTGGCTTGTAAAGTTCTCGAAAAACTAATTGATAAAGCTTTCCGTTTCCACCTTGAAAGTCTCAATATATATTCGGTGATGTACAACATGGGTTCAGGAAGAACAGATCTATGATGACCAATCTTGCAACATCAATACACAGTTGGGCTGATTCCATGCGATCAGGTTTTGGACTCGATGTGCATTTCTTTGATCTGTCTAAAGCCTTCGACTGTGTGAAACATGACATTCTACTATCAGCACCTTGGCACTACGGTATCAGAGGTCATATCCAAAGATGGCTGCATTCATTCCTAACATCTCGTTTCTTCGTATTCAAGATCGGCGGTGTCTTATCTGAATGGCTTCCTATGTTTGTAGGGGTTCCTCAGGGGTGTGTAGTCAGCCCACTACTCTTCAACGTCTACATCAACTCACTCCCTTCTGTCATAAATTCACAGTGTCTTCTGTACGCTGACGACCTCAAAATATGGCGTTCATTGAATAGTCCCAGTGTTATAACTATACTCCAGAAAGATGTCGAGATGGTTTCTCGATGATGCAATGTTGTCGGACTGAAAGTGAACCCTGCGAAATGTTTCCACCTACATATTTAAAAAAGGGACCTTCAGTGATGGCTACCGAATTGATGGCTGTCAGATTGTAAAGGTCTCGCAAATGTCAGACCTGGGTTGATTGTAACTAGTGACTTAGGCTCCCGCTCTCATGTCGATCAGGTTGTAAGCAAGTGCGTTCGCCTCCTCGTTCTAGTACGTAGGGTGTTCGGTCATCTTGATTCTGTGGGATTGTGTACCCTTTACCAATGCGCGATCCTCCCACACATGCTGTATGGGTCCGTCGTTGCTCACCCTCAATTCCATCTTGAGCTGGAAGCTTACGAACGCATTATCCGACGGTGCACACATTTGGTGCGGTCCATATGTTCGTTACCTTACGAGAAACGCCTGCGTTGTCTTGACGTTCTTCCAGTGAAAATTTCACTAAAATTTAATGATCTGATGTTCGTGTGGAGGTGCTTGACCACCCCAGGCCACTGTTGCAAGGACACGTTTGAGCTAAGAACCAACGATCGCCTACGTGGTCACAACTATATGCTGAAGAGAAGACGAGCCTGCAATAAACGAATATCAACAATCCATGATATAATTGTACCTATTTGGAATGGTCTACCTGCTGTGACGATAAATGGTAACCTGAGGAGTTTTAAACGACGGTTGCGAAATTACCTCAGGATGCGTTGTCGTCATTCCTGAATTATACATTATTTCGTTTATTTATTTAATTTTTTAATTTTTAATTTTTCTTCCGTTTTCCTTGTTGTGAACCAACATGTTCCGGCTGTTCAAGCTCTTTTTGTTGTCAAAAATATAATAATAAAAAGACAAACAGATTTAATTAAATTACAGAAGATTTACTGTTTAAGTTCCCTGAATCTATAATCGTATTAAAATGCTCCATTGTAATATGTTCGTTGGTTCAGTATACAACAAAACACCCCGCTCGGAACACTTTGTATATAATGTCTTGTTCACTAACTTGATACAGTAAATAACTTAAATTATTCATATCTACTTTGAACGTTTGGTATTTACTTAATATTTAAAATAACATGTTATTATTTTTGATAAACTGATGCTATCTTTATTCTTACAAAATAATATTTTAACATATTGGGGTTTTCTCAGAGTAATTGTTTTCTGTACAAATCAATATTTCCGTAAAACGAGAAACCACAATTATAAATCAGATCAGATTTTTCTTGATATTTCTTAATTATAGAAGTTTGATATTTCTTCCGCGTTAATACTAACGCGTAGGAAAATATTTGCTAGGGTAAGATAATTATAGCGAGAACTTTGGTACTGTTTGACTCTATGCAACTCGACAACCCCATTCAACTCGTTTGCATATGGGTCTGCAGTATGAAATATAATAAAATTAATTTCTTTGATAAATGATTCAGGAAAGTTGTTAGTGCAAATGGTTGGTTCATTGAGTCATGACGTTGATACTATGAATTTGTCGGAAAATGCTGATCAAAACATTATCATAAAATGGTTGTGATGCTCTTATAAAGTGATGCTGATCTCATCGATTGATACCAAATCACGACAATAATCGTTCGATTATAATCATGCAGTTTCTGAAATTATAATATTATAAGCTAGTATGCCAATGATATTATATATTTAATCAAATTGATGATTAATCACTTAAAATCGCTCCACATATTTCGCAAATCATTTCCTCAATCCATATGTCCTAAAACTGATGTCTAAAAGTCTCTGGAAATCGATCCTATTCCATTTATCTACTTCTAAACTTCAAGCGCTTTTCCACCTATATATAACTTGAACTTTCCTGCGCTTTAACCTTAAAATTTGCTGTAAGATTTGGGAGAATTGGGACGACACGTTATTAAATAGCAGTTTAAAATAACACGTTATAAAATAGCACACGTTATAAAATAGCAGATGAGTTAGGAGCCGAACCATGATAGCATAGCAGTTCCTCCTGATGACTTCTAATTCTTATTCTGATACAACGTCTGTTGTTTATTAGTCAACTTAAAAAATCTAAAAGCAATTATTAATTTTATTATTTAATTAAATTTTGATTCATCATTATTATGTTTTGTTTATTTGATAATTATATAACAATACGTAGACTCAGTTAGATGATTTGATTTATTCTAATGACCTCATTGTTGATTAAGCAAATACGTTGAAGTTACTGGATAGTTTCTTTAATAACTTTAATAATTGCATATAGATTTCATCCATTTTGGGCATTCACATCTAATAAACTGGTAACGGCATTAGAATACGATCACATATTATCTTGATTTGCCTATTCTTTCTCTTATCAGGCTATTCTCTCGATAGGTTCAGAAAATTTTAATCTATTCATAAAATTTATCATCTTTAAAAATTTTTTAATTATAAAATATTTAAACGAATTATTTAAATGAATGAAAAATGTACAAAATACACAGACTCAGTTAACTAATCACTAATATTTGATTTACATTATGTAAAACAAAATAATATACACTGTGTTAATATACACTCGGCTTTAATCACATTGTTGTATATGCTACGAATTTGCATCTGTGGTTAATAGTTGCTCTGCTGTTTCTCCGGTTTAATCCATATTTCGTGTATCCTCGCAAAATATCACCTTCCCGATTGATCAAGCAACTTATTTTCTAGTCAAAAAACGTTGAGTTTACTCTGCAATCACATCTAGTTCAACCATTCGAATAAAAGGAAAGGATGAAAACGATTGTTCAAATTAAACGGAGATTAGACGTTGTTTAACTCCTTTAACGTCATGCAATGCGCCGATGACATCATCATCTATGCTCATGAACCCGCACATCGCATACACGGTATTGGCATTTTTGCCTCCAACTGTAATTCTTCTATCTACAAACGTCTATTCCATCCTAATCTCGTTCTACACCCAGACAAGTCCAAAATAATGTGGATCCTCCGACGTCAAACTAACATATCTCCACATCTGTATCTTTTGCCTCATCAATCATCTCCATAGTCTACAATCTCACGTTCTTAGGATTCCATTTAGATGATCATATTTCCCTTAATTTTCCGGTTAGACGAGCGTGACAAGGTCCGCTCGTCTAACTTAATTCTTCGTGACATCCGCCGTATCCGCCCCCTTATCGACTTCCGTTCTTGTATGTCTCTTCTTTCATCGCTTCTATTCCCTAAAATCGATTACTGCCTTAGCCTTTTCGCCAATTCTCCAAAATCCATCATCCTACCCCTACAACGAATAATCAACACCGCCGTTCGAGTGCTCTTTCGTCTCCGTCGCTTCGACCACACATCCACATATTTTGCCCAACTCTCCTGGCCCACCATCCACATCCGCATCAAACTCCGCCTTCTTCTCGTTACTTTTCGTCTCATCGCTGTCGGCTCCCCATCGTTCATCAACCTTCCTTTCTTAGACGATACTCGCCCCACCTCGCTATCGCTTCGTTCCTGTCATACCCTCTTACTCCACGTTCCTAATTACTCCAACAACTACGGTCTCCGATCCTTCCTCGTCGCCGCCTCACTCGCCTGGAATCAACTCCCTCTCGACGTCCGCCGCACCCCTTCCTTTATCACATTCAAACACCTCCTCCGTTCACACCTTCTCGACGCCTGATTCACAGTTTTGTTTTTGTTGTGGTCATGTAAGCGTGCGCTGGCACGCATTTGCCACGTTAAAATAAATCTTTTTTTTTAACCCTTCGTCCGATAAAAGGTCTGCTCGTATAACTTAATTATCCGTGACATCCGCCGTATCCGCCCCCTTATCGACTTCCGTTCTTGTATGTCTCTTCTTTCATCGCTTCTTTTCCCTAAAATCGATTACTGCCTCAGCCTTTTCGCAAATTCTCCAAAATGCATAATCCTTCCCTTACATCGAATAATCAACTATGCCGTTCAAGTGCTCTTTTGTCTCCGTCCCTTCGACCACACATCCACATATCTTGTCCAACTCTCTTGGCCCACCATCCACATCCGCATCAAACTCCGCCTTTTCATAACTTTTCGTCTCATCTCTGTCGGCTTTCCATCGTTCATCAACCTTCCTTTCTTAGACGACAATCGCCCCACCTCGCTCTCGCTGCGTTCCAATCATACCCTCTTACTTCACGTTCCCAATTACTCCAACAACTACGGTCTCCGATCCTTCCTCGTCGCCAAATCACTTGTCTGGAATCAACTCCCTCTCGACATCCGCCGCGCTCCCTCCTTTATCACATTCAAACACCTCCTCCGTTCACACCTTCTCGACACATGATTTAAACTTTTGCTTTGTTGTTATGTAAGCGTGCACTGGCACGCATTTGCCGCGTTAAAATAAATCATTTTTTATAACTCAAGCAATAATAATCATTTGATCGAATGAATTAATATCGTCATCTACTTACGTTTTTGATTGGGTTTTGAGGATTCGCGTTTTTGCTATTTGAAGGGAATGCGATGACCATAAACGATCGTCATTAATGCCGAGAAAATAAACTCTATTGTGCGAATTATTGCTACTCAAATTCAGAATATGTATTCAATCTGATCAAAAAAGTTATTTTTGAAAATACTTTTCAAGATGGTCTATCCACAATGGCTTTAAGATAAACCCATAAAAAATAGATTTGCTTTTATAGCAAATGCGTGCTGACGCACGCTTACACGACCACGAAAAAAGTCTAAATCATGTGTTGAGAAGGTGGGAACGGAGGAGGTATTTGAAGGTGATAAAGATTGGAGTGCGGCGGACGTCGATAGGAAGCTGATTCCAGGCAATGGAAGTCACGACGAGGAAGGATTGGAGACCCCAGTTGTTATAGTAATTGCGAGCGTGGAGAAAGATGGAATGATGAAAACGCAACGATTGAGATGTAAGACGAGTGTCGTCTAAGAAAGGGAGATTGATGAATGATGGGGAGACGGGAGCGATGAGACGAAAAGTGACGAGAAGAAGGCGGAGTTAGATGCTGATGTCGATGGTCGGCCAATAGAGTTGTTCACATATGTGGATGTGTAGATGAAGCGACGGAGACTAAAAAAGGTAAAGATCTAATATACATACAATAAAATACATAAATACAAACTGCAGCAGTAAGGGTAATTGGACTTTGTCAGATTCGACGACAACCTTCGACGACAACCATCGGTTGAAAATTGATTAAAATACATTCTTACAAGTTTATGATAGGACGTAAGAAAACAACTAAGACCGGCACCAACTATGTACAACCGCAAGTACAGTGTTCGATACACGACTGCAGCGTCTGGACAACAATCGCCTGCGACAAGAATAAGGCTAAAGAAGACTTCGTATGTGGTTTTTGTGCCAACAAACTAATCTGCAATCTTTCCAATAAGCACATATCAACATCCAACACGTCAACTCAAACTACCCAGTCGTTTCTAATGTCTTTTCTCCACCCACCGACCCTGCCACCATATACACTTCCCATTCCATGTCATCTTCACTCCCCGACACCCCACGTCCCGTCCTTCCCGTCTCGTTTCTCAATAACTTGCATCCATCAATCAAAATCACCTCCACCAACCTCCACTATCCTTCCACTCATAACCTTTCCTCACATCGCTTGCCACCCTCTTTATTATCATTATCCTCTATGTCTCCCGTCGTAAAACCAAATCCCTCCAAATCATCAATTGCCAGCTGTTCTATCGTGATCTCACCTACTCACGTAAGTCGTCCTCCTTTACTGAAGCGCTTTCCTTCTCGCGATCGTTGCGTCATTGTCACTAATATCACGCCTTCCAACTCTTTATCTCCACAAGCACGTCTGGACCACGATGTTTCCGCCTTCAGATCCATCATCTCGTCTATTGTTCCTGCGGATAAACCATCCTTTTTCAAGGACATTTCTCCTGTCGCATTCATCCGTCTAAACAAATCTTCTCAATCTAATCCTTCCCAGCCCCCTCTTCTAAAAATTGTTTTCAAGTATTGCTCTCAGGCGTCTTCTGTTCTCTCTCAACGATTTAAACTCATGTCATCTTCAACCACTCAAATTTTTCCCGATCGTGCCCCTTCTGAAATCGCTCAAATCTCTTCAGCCCCCATCGAAAAACGCCGTCGCGAGGAAAACGGCGAAACATCACTCTCCATCTGAAACATAGACGGAAATTTTCAAGTTGTCCATACTCTTCCAAAAATTCGATGGCGCTCCATCTCTCCTATGTGTCTTCTCCACTAGACTATATCGCTACAACACACGGTTTTCGCCTCGGTATCCTCAACACTAGATCTATTCTCAATAAATCCGATCTTATCCTTAACCTATTCACCAAGCAATCCATCTATCTTTTCTGCCTCACCGAATTCTGGCACTCATATTCCTACGACCTTTCCATTCGCCGTCTGCTCTCTGCCGATTGCTCCTTGTCGAATCCGGTTGCCCCCTCAGCTCATGCTTTTCTAAATTCTCTAATTTAGAATTTTCTAAATTCTCCTTTCTCATTCTTCTTTGTCCTCAATCCCTTCACTCGTTCTAGGCGACTTCAATATCCGCCTAGACCGCCCCTCTTCCACGGATTCCATCCGGTTCATCAACATTCTATCCAACTACAATTACAAACTAATCTCCACTGCCCCCACACATATACTTGGTGGGGCACTCGACACCATCGTTGTCCCTGATCATTTTGCTGCCTACACCTCACTGTCCATCTCTGATTCTGGGCTATCCGATCACTCTCTTATCACCCTTGATCTTACTCACAACCACACCCGTCCTCACACACCTACAATGCTACGTCGCCCTTAGAGGAATCTTGACCTCTCCCTTCTCCGCTCTGCCTTACTCAAATCGTCTCAATCATTACCCACAATAGCATATTCATCACCTCACGATCTCGCCTTTCTTTTCGACTGTCAGGTTGTAAAGGTCTCGCAAATTGCGGACTTGGTGTGATTGTAACTAGTGACTTAGGCTCCCGCTCTCATGTCGATCAGGTTGTAAGCAAGTGCGTTCGCCTCCTCGGTCTAGTACGTAGGGTGTTCGGTCATCTTGATTCTGTGGGATTGTGTACCCTTTACCAATGCGCGATCCTCCCACACATGCTGTATGTGGTTCGTCGTTGCTCACTATCAGTTCCAGCTTGAGCTGGACGCTTACGAACGCATTCTCCATCGATGCACACATTTGGTGCAGTCCATGATGCACACATTTGTTGCGCACGCTTACATGACCACAACAAAACAAGACTGTGAATCAGGTGTCGAGAAGGTGTGAACGGAGGTGGTGTTTGAATGTGATAAAGGATATAGCGCGGCGGACGTCGAGAGGGAGTTGATTCCAAGCGAGTTAGGCGGCGACGAGGAAGGATCGGAGACCGTAGTTGTTGGAGTAATTAGGAACGTGGAGTAAGAGGGTATGACAGGAACGAAGCGATAGCGAGGTGGGGCGAGTATCGTCTAAGAAAGGAAGGTTGATGAACGATGCGGAGCCTACAGCGATGAGACGAATAGTAACGAGAAGAAGGCGGAGTTTGATGCGGATGTGGATGTTGGGCCAGGAGAGTTGGGCAAAATATGTGGATGTGTGGTCGAAGTGACGGAGACGAAAGAGCACTCGAACGGCGGTGTTGATTATTCGTTGTAGGGGTAGGATTATGCATTTTGGAGAATTGGCGAAAAGGCTAAGGCAGTATTCGATTTTAGGGAAAAGAAGCGATGAAAGAAGAGACATACAAGAACGGAAGTCGATAAGGTGGCGGATACGGCGGATGTCACGGAGAATTAAGTTAGACGAGCGGACCTTGTCACGGACGAAGGGTTTAAGGGAAAGGTGATCATCGAAACGGAAGCCTAAGAAAGTGAGATTGAGGACTATAGGAAAGAAAGTGAGATTGTGGTCTATCTCTTCCCTTTAGGGAAGAGAAGCAATAAAAGATGATGCTTACAAGAACCGAAGACGATAAGGAGGCGTATCCGTCGGATGTCATTGATATTTAAGTTATACGAGCGGACTTTTTAGCGACGAACGGTTTAAAGGAAATATAATCATCGAAATGGAATCCTTAGAACGTGAGATTGTAGACTATGGTGATGATTGATGAGGCAAAAGATACAGATGTGGAGATATGTAAGGTTGATGGGGGGAGTATCTACACTATTTTGGACTTGTTTGGGTGTAGAACGAGATGAGGATTGAATAGACGTTTGTAGATAGAAAAAGACAGTTAATAATAAGATAAATTTATTCTGAGTTGCAAATGTGTGTCAACGGCGCGCTTACAAGCCCACTAATAGTTTAGCAGACGAATTTAGTGTGTATGTTCATACCATTAATATTTCTCGTTTAGTATGTTCGTTCAGTCCGCTCGTTCCATTATTTCGTTCAGTCCGTTTAGTATGTTCGTTCAGTTTGTTCGTTCAGACCATTTTGTCAGACTGTACGTTTAGACCGTTTTTTCAGACCGTTCATTTAGTATGTTCATCTAGTATTTGCATTCAGTCCGTTCGTTCCGTCTAATTGATAAACTTGTCTTGTTTATACTACCCCATTCCTTTCTCAGCACGGGCTTGGAACCGGTCATGGCGGAGTTAGAGGCAGAAATGGTATAACGTTTATGCGACGGGCGGGTGCATAAGCATAGATAAGTATGCCATCAGCGTATTGCATGACGTTCAAAGAGTAAGGTTTGATAAATGAAAGGATTTACCCAAGTGGAAGAGATAAAAGCAGGTGCCCTAGGACTGAACCTTGTGGGACCCCGCAGAACATAGGAATAGGATCGGTCCGATAGATATGGTGCAAATCATGTTACGGAGGAGGGAGAAATGCCGTAATCATAACGAATGCGAGACAGTATGATGAAGTGGTCGACGATGTAGAAAGCAGAGAAGAGGTCGAGGGAGATGATAACACTATATAGAGCCTTGTCACGAAAAATGAATGGGTCATTGTAAACTTTTCTGGAGGCGCTTTCTGTGGAGTGATTATAGCGGAAAGCGGATTGGAAAGGAGGTTACAGATTGGATGAGGAGAGATAAACGTTGATCTGTATTAAGATAAGGCGTTCTCAGAGCTTGGAAAGAATTAGGGAGGAGTTAAATGGGATGATAGCTAGAAGGAAGTGAGAGGTCGAGCGATTTTTGCTTATGGAGGGAAAGAACGATGTCGGATTTCCAGTGTGAAGAAAAAATACGACTGCGAATGGACTAGTTAAACAAGGTGGTGAAAAAAAGGGATATCGATGATCATATGGATTTAAGTATGTGGGTAGGCAGGCGAGTAGCAGTTGAGGTTTTGTTGGGAAAGTACATGAGAACAAATGAGACTTTGACAGGTGATACAAGGATAAGATTAAAGAGTTTCGTGAGGATGATGCGGTGTGGAGAAGAGTGTGATGGGATGGAGACAGGATGTGATAATGCAAAGTGGATACTTTGATCTGGAGAAATGACGAATAATCATGTGTATTCATGTTGCAAGACGAAGAGGAGCGAGCAAGGATTGAGTTAAATGTATGCCAGAGAGACTTAGAGTTGAATGAAGTGATGATTTTATGCTGCTAGAAGGAGTTGCATTAAAGAGTTCTGGGAGGATGAGGCGTGGCGTGTAACAGTGAGATGGAATGGAGACGGGATGTGAGAGAGAGCAACGTGTATACTTTGGTTTGGAGAAATGTCGAATAATTATGGGGATTTATGTTTCAAGACGAAGATGAACCAGAAAGGATTGAGTTAAAAGTATGCCAAAGAGACTTAGAGTTTAATGAAGTGTTGATTTTATGCTGCCAGGAGAAGTTGCATTTGGTACGTAGTAGGTTGAGATGAGACTTGCGAAGACCAAGATAGGAATCACGGAAAGACGGAGTGATCGAGCGGAAATTACATCTGAGAAAGCGGTGATATAATCGAAAAGCATGACGGTGTCGACGCTTTGAGAGTAGGCATTGGATGTCAAAGCATTGGGCACGGTGCAAGCGAAGGTGAGGGTGAGACTTGATGGGCAAGAGAATATCGGGAGTGGATGTGAGTTCAGAGTCGAAAAGAAAGGCGAGATCGTGAGGAGATGAATATGTTATTGTGGGTAATGATATAGACGATTTGAGTAAGGCAGAGCGGAGAAGGGAGCGGTCAAGATTTTTTCAAGGGCGACGTAGGATTGTAGGTGTGTTAGGAAGGGTGTGGTTGTGAGTGAGATCAAGGGTGAGGAGAAAGTGATTGGATAGACCACGATCGAAAATGGACAGTGAGGTGTCGGCAGCAAAATGATCGGGGACAGCGATGATGTCCAGATGCCGAGTGCCCCACTAAGGATATGTGTGGGACGGTGGAGATGGGCTTTTAGGTATAGTTGGATAGAATGTTGATGAACTGGATGGACTCGGTCGAAGAGGGTCGGTCGAGGCAGATGTTGAAGTCGGCAAAAACGAGTGAAAGGATGGATCACAATGAACGGTGGGAAAAGAGGTCAACGATTTCGGTAAAAAATGAGGTAGAAGCTGATGAATCAGAACGGTATACAATGCCGAGATGCAGAGTGATCCGGTTAGAAGAACGACATGTGAGCAATTCAAAAGAGCAAGTACTGAAAGGGCGAGTTATTTTGCGATGAGACGTGGGATGAAGGGCAAATGCGATAATGCCGCCATGATTAGAGAATATAGAAGGGAACGAGCTGAGGGGGTGGGTGTATTTGACTAGTGAGCAACCGGCAGAGAGAATACCCCGAATAAAGAGGTCGTCGGAATCTGAGTGCAAGAATTCGGTGAGGAAGAATATATCGATGGATTGCTTGGTGAATAGGTTGAGGATAAGATCGGTTTTTTTGAGAATAGATCTTGTGTTGAGGATGCCGAGGCGGAAACCGTGTGTAGTGGCGAAAGAGTGTAGAGGGGGAAGACACATAGTGGAGATGGAGCGCCATCGAATTTTGAGGCAGGTGTGGACATTTTGACAATTTCTGTCTATGCTCCGGATGGAGAAAGATGTTTCGCCGTTTTCCTCGCGACGGAGTTTTTCGATGTGGGCAGAAGAGAGTTGAGCGATTTTAGGAGTAGTGCGATCGGGGACCATCGCATCACAGTAATATACCAAAATGTACGGTTTGATAGATATATCCCAAAACCATGATACAATGGGTAAAGAGAAGCCATAATCATGACGAAGGCGACGGAGAAGAATCGAGTGATCGACGATGTCAAAAGCAGACAATAGATCAAGAGAAACGATGACACTACATAATTTATAATCGCGCGATATGAGTAAGTCGTTATAAACTTTAAGACAGGCAATTTCGGTAGAGTAATTAGAGCGAAAAGCGGCTTGGAAGGGAGGAAATAAGTTGAAGGAAAATAGATATGTATTAACTTGCTTGAGAACGAGACGCTCAAAAAGGTTAGAAAGGGTTGGGAGAAGTGAGATTGGACGGTACGAATATGGCAGTGAGGAGTCGAGATATTGCTTTTTGATGAGAGGACGAACAGTGACGCATTTCCAGATGGAAGGAAATGTACGGCTACGGATGGACGAGTTGCACAATATAGCCAGGAAGGGTGAGATAGTGGAGCAGATATTTTTAAGCAAGTGAGTGGGAATTGGGTCAGAAGAATAGGTTTTATTAGTTAATAACCTCAGAACCGAATAAACTTCATCAGACGAACCGGGAAGAAGGTTGAATAGCTCTGGGAGGGAAATATTTAAAGAGAAGAGTGTGCAATGGGTCTATGGGTAGTAGGGAAAGTAAATTAGATAGCTTAGTTTGTAGATAAGAAGAAAATTTATCAGGATTTATATTACAATGGGTAGATGATCGTGAAAAAATTGAGTTTTAGATTTTGTAATGGGATTTAGAGTTGGAAGATGACTCGAGTTGATTTCGCCAGAAGAATGTACGTTTAGTACCTATAAGAAGGAGATGTGAACGGCGTAGAGAAAAGTAGGAATCACGGAGATTTGGAGGGAGTGAGTTGGGAGAATGTTTAAGAAAGCGATTATACACACGAAATGTGTGACGAAGTCGACGCTCAGAAAGACCAGTCAGAATTGAACCAGAGAGCATGGCGCAAGCGCTGAGAACGTCGAAGTCGACTAAGCATAAGGTTACCGAGGATTGACTTAAATTCTGAATTAAACAGAATGCAGAGATCATCGGGAGCGAGATAGTTAAGAGGAAGTGGAAAGAGTGAAGAATTGAGTAAACTGTGCAGAGAATAGGGATATCGAGAAGTTTTCAGGTTGAATTTGATGTGGATAATGGTGAAGTCCGAGAATCTATGATAAGGACGAGTAAGAGTAAGAGTGACAAGGAAATGATCGGACAAACCAGGATCAGTACTTGACAAGGAAGTATAGTCATTGAAGCAGTTAGGGACAGCAATGATGTCGAGAGCACCGCCGAGAATATGAGTTGGGCTTGTTGAAAGTAATTTATAGTTAAAATCAGAAAAAAGATTAGTTAAAGTGATATATTCAGAGTCAGCCGGGCGATCTAGACGAATGTTAAAGTCACCGAGAACAAAAGAAGGAGTGTAAGACAATGAACAGTGAGACATTAGATCTGCAAGGTCGTTAAAGAAGATACCTGATGGGGCAACTAAACCTGGACGGTAAACAATCACAAGTTTAAGGGGGAAAGGAGTTGATGATCTGCATATTAGCACTTCGAAAGAAGTGGAACTGATGTTAGCATTAATTTTACGTAGAGACGTCGGGTGACGAGCAATGGCAACGATACCGCTATGGTTAGAACCAGTAGATGTATGAGTGACGATTTGGACGAGCTGATTCAACTAGAGAACAACCAGAGCAGCATAGACTACGAATAGCAAGATCGTCAGAGTCAGAGTGCCAGGATTCGGTAATGCAGAGAATATCATTAGATAATTGATCGAAGATATCAAGGAGCAGATCAGCTTTATGAAGAATGGAGCGAGTGTTAAAAAGACTTAGACGAAAAGTATGTTCAAGAGCGAGATCGACTAGCAAAGAAGACTGAAGTAGAGACGGGACGATATAAGAGCCAATAAGGGCTAATAATGACTAACAAGGGCAAATAACAGCCAATATATAATTTAAGAACCAATTTGGTGTATCGTACTATAGCAAAGTCGAGTCGTCTCTTTATGTATACTAGTGTGGATGCCTAATCACATTAGTTATTTTCCACTCGCCTTGAGCACACTAGCTCAAAGCTACTGTGCTCAAAAGGCTTTACAATTCGAGTAGCTTTAGGAATTGTATTGTCGAATTACCAATACCGCCCGACGAAGATCATAGGCACAAACCATCAGTGTTCTATATTGGATCTTTGCGAGATTCGTTGTAATTAAAAGATTCTTGTGTGCTCCGATTTTGATGAGACTGAGCATGTACAACAAAAACGTCTACGTATAAAAACGTCAGCTTAATTCTTTCAGTTCGCAGCCCAGATACAGCTATTCTATGAGGGCGCCGGCTTCTTAACTTGTCGACTTGTTTTCAAAACGCAAATTTTTTAAACGAAAACATCTTTTGTCATTATATTCAGTATATTTGCACAACCTGATCGTCGAATTGATCTGTTATAACAATCATTTTTGTTGCGAATGATTTTTGCTTTTATGTAGTGCCTCCTGATATGACTATTTGAGGAGAAGGCAAACATTGACTTCATATAAAATCAATTAATAGTATTTACGTTTTATTCCTCGAGACATTTTAACTAACTTTTTCAAGTGAACAAGTGGTTAGTGCTATTTGCTTTAAACCACCACATGGCATGCATTTAATGCAAAATTTGCTGAATTAACAATAACCTACCTTTGTGACTTCAGTGCTAATTTTTCTAATATGCGCCAAGTTCATTCAGTCATACTCATGAAACTTTATTGTCTCTAGTTGATTTTGTCAAGCTAAATATTATATTCATAGGAATTAAACTTAGATTAAAAATAAATATTTTATCTAATTAAACTATTAGATTTATGCAGCCTACTTTCGTTTCCTGCTGATTTTATAGGCTGTTTTCCTGTATTTAATGTTTATAAACGTTTAACGATTTTAATTTAATAATAATCGTAGATAAAAATCAAGTGAAAAATGGGTCGTATGCACACGCCTGGCAAGGGTATAAGCAGGTCATGTTTGCCGTATCGTCGCCGTGTACCTGCCTGCCAAAAGCTAACATCTGATGACGTCACAGAGCAGATATGCCAATTGGCTAGAAAAGGTCTAAGTCCAAGCCAAATCGGTGTCGTCCTTAGAGATTCGCATGGTGTGGCTCAGGTAATAATTTATTTATCAGCACATATATTTTTAGTGAGTATGCGTTAATTTAAAATAAATAGGTCAGATTTATTACCGGTAATAAAATCCTACGGATACTGAAGTCAAAAGGTCTGGCCCCTACTATTCCAGAAGACCTTTATGCTCTTATAAAGAAGGCGGTGTCAATGCGAAAGCATTTGGAGCGCAATCGCAAGGACAAGGATTCACTGTTTCGCTTAATTTTAGTTGAAAGTAGAATTCATCGTTTATCTCGGTATTTCGTCAATGTTTCTGCGATTGGTTAATTTACGATTTACATGATTTATGTTCAGATATTACAAGACGACTAAAGTTATCGGACCAACTTGGAAGTACCAATCGTCAACAGCGTCTGCGCTTTTAGCCTAAACTAGTTCTAAATCATTTTGAACATCTAAAAAATCGTTTTTCTGACTTTATGTTTATTACAGCTTGTTTTAAAAATTAATAACTTGCATTTATTAGCGAATTGACTACACTATAAATAAGTAAGAAATAATTTCAAAGAACATTATCAACCTTCAAATACCGTTAATGTTTTTAAAATGTTCAGGTAATTCGTACATTAAAGCTGTTTTCACTTTAGCTGAATCGGATGTTCGTGGATGGCTTAGTGATTAACATTAACTAGACACTACATAATTATCAAAGTTGCATGCATACATTTTATCAAATTATAAACCATAAATGAATTAAGACGATCTAATTATCTAAATTCTTTTTTTTTTCAAAATATAGTTGTTTTGCTTATGGATTGCCTCACAATGCCATTTTTGCAAAATTCAAAGATCGTATATATTAGTTTCTTGTTTCCAGCAGTCTACATGTGAAATAATCGCAGTGTGAAGTGGAATATGGAAGGCAAATGTATATAATACAACAAAGAATGTCAAATAACTAAATTAGAAATTTTAGTCGTGGATATTTTCACAGAAGTGAGTTCCTTGAACTATATCTAACTTTTTTTACAATTCATGATGCTTTCACGGACGCTTGGTTTATTTTGTTTTATAATGATGGAATCTACTGATTTTATGCAGTTTTCGAGTGAAGATGATCTTTCAAGTATTAAAATTACAGTTGATGACAAGTCACGAGAACTTATAGAACTTATTAAAATAAAATCAAAGGATATACTGCGTAAATTAACGTATTTATAAAATACTAAATTATCAAAAAGTATTTTAATAGTTTCAGCCATCTGATTCATTCTTTCTCAGAGTGGTGGGTACTGACCACCTTGGGTCCACTGAATGCTTCAGAAGGCAGTGCAGCGAAATGACAGATCGAGTGTCGGTGAAATGGTCAAGGGTATCCTCAAATACACTATTAATGTAATTTTTGATAAAAATTTATCTTATATTAAAATATTTAATAAAAATTATCTTGTATTTAAATTTTCATAAATTAAAAGCAATCAATTTCTTCGTTACTTGGTTTTCTTTATTGTTTTTACAAATTAAATATTTAAAGCTTTGCTAATACGGGGTCTGATTTGAGAAGTATTAAGATTTTTTAAGCACCCCCTTTTTGGAATACAAAAATCAAAGCAATCTTTTATTTTTATCAACTTATACCTTAAGATATAGTTATATTGTTAACTGAATTCCACGTAATGGTGCTAATTGTTTAATATAATGCCAAGTTTCTTCTATTGTGTTCTCTTAACAAAGATTGTATCATATTCCAATTTTGTTTAGCAACATACAAACTCAACATTACGTATTCTAGTGAGTTTAATTTTTTAAGCAGAATAAACAATTACGAAGTCTCTTAAATTTGAGTTATTAAAAAGCAGGTTTATTTTTAAGTGGCACGCTTACATAACCACAAAAATAACAAAAAACAAAAATCAAAATCATGTGTCGAGGAGGTGTGAACAGAGGAGGTGTTTGAATGTGATAAAGGAGGGAGCGCAGCTGATGTCGAGTGGGAGCTTATTCTAGGCGAGTAAGGCGGCGACGAGGAAGGATCGGAGACCATAGTTGTTAGAGTAATTGAGAACGTAGAGTAAGTGGGAATGACGTTAACACAGTGATAGAGATGTTGGACGAGTGTCGTCTAAGAAAGGGAGGTTGATGAACGATGGGCAGCCGACATCGATGAGACAAAAAGTTACGAGTAGAATGCGGAGCTGTATGCGGATGTGAATGGTGTGCCATGATATTGGGACAAGATATGTGGATGTGCGGTCAAAGCGACAGAGACGAAAGAGCACTCGAACGGCGGTGTCGATTATTCGTTGTAGGGGTAGGATTTTGGATTTTGGAGAATTTGCGAATTAATGCAACACTTCGCAGATCCAGGAACGAATATCTTATTCATTAACCATTATCCCCTATCTTTCATTGCACAGAAATAAATTCACTCCTTGACATACTACTTCTAAATGAAATGTGGCTGCTTAAGCCTACTTGCATTTAGAAGTCTTGCCAACTACTGTCCACCTCGCATGACTTACTTCGCTGGAGATTAGATGAAGATACGCTGCTAAGGAAAAGGTTTTTTTAGGCAGGTCCTCTCGAAAGAATACTGGAGCTTTAGATATAGGCTCCAGTTGATTAGAGATTGGGCGAGCATTGCTTGTCTTTATGCTTTTCAGTCTGTCTTTTGGAAGATATTTAATGAGGAGAAGTTTGTATGCTAAAAGGAGAGATCATCTGGTTTGATTAGTAACATATGCCTTACAAAGTTTTGGACCAGTCACTAACCCTACACAATTATGAAGCCACTCAATCTCCTTAACCAATTCCGCCTTGGGGTGACTTCTGAAGCAGGGATTTATAGTTTCCGATATCCTGAACGCATTTGGTCTATTTCCAGGCACTTCCAGATTCCATGGGCCACTCTATTCTCATGTCCGTCAGCTTTGGACAGTTGATTAGAGAATAGAAGTTTCATCACCATGCTGTTAGCCTTATTATCTGAAGTGGCCGGAATTAATACTAGTTGCAGAATATTTTTAGCAAAGAACAAAGCTGTCACATGTCCTAAAGATTTGCGCCCTATTTCGATACAAATCTTTCTCATCTCCATCTACGAAAAAACACTTGCGCATAGAATCCGTGACAATTTAACTAGGTGTAACTTAATCCTACCAACTTTCATTTGGTTTGTAAGCTCGGTCCACACGGCAGTTGGTAAGGTCACCGTTTCTGTCAGAATAATAGTCATCAGCTTGTTGTGGCTGTTTCTTTTGATTTTCCGCGGCATTTGACCGCATTTTCATTTCCTTTGTTATCTCTTCTCCTAGATCCCTCGAGATGCCTGCGAGAACTGTTAACAGTGTGGAGATATTATTGTACACCAAGCGGTTCTTTTGTGAAGACGATCATGATCTTCGTCAGTTCGACCATATTACAGGTGTGCCTCAAGGGTCCCCACTTTTTCCTATCTTATATCTTGCTGCTTCTATCGTACTCTTTAAGAAATTTAAACGCTATTAACATGTAGGGATATACGCTGATGATACCACAACCCTATTCTCTGAACGCCGGTGCATATATGTAGTCTCGGACATCAGCCCCTTATTGAAAGACCAGTTAATCACCTCCAATCTTATTCTTAACTCATCTAAATCGAAGAAGGTTGTATTTAATGGCGACCCTGGGACAAAGAGAAAACTGATCAGACTTAATTAATTTCAAAAGTGTACTGAAGAAAGCAAGATGGGACCTGAAACGGGCTCAGCATATGTTATTTTGTGAGAAAGCTCAGGTATGTTACTGGGATACCTAGGCAATCTCAGTATAAGTCTTATTTTCTAGAGGCCGTCTCCCTGGGCAACGACCCAGGTTTCTTAAGCACCTCATCTCACGATTACCTACCATAGTACGCCTTGACTGGATCATCAAGTATTTTAGAGACCCCGAGTGGTTGTGACGGAAGGCGGATCACTGGTGGAAGCTGGAGGGATCTGATCCCCTGTCAGTTTTTATAGAAGACATTTTCAAGGACCGTTTTGATGTTTTCGTATTTTAATTTTGTACCCTTATTTAACCTCATTTTGTTAACCCATATTTATTCACTGTTGTTTTTTATATTTAAGAAAATCTTATTTTTGTAAGATTACGTTTAATATAATTCTTTATGATATAAGAGAAAACGATCAAGTACAGCAACAAAGGTGTACATTTTATTTCAAAGCTGTCGGGTTTATTACACTTTTCAGTGAAAAATAAATCGAACAGTTGCATAGATCACATATATTTTATAAAGCATAATTACGTCCACATTACGTCAAAACTCTATTTGACTATTTTAAAAAAGTTGATTTTCTACCCCGTTTAATATTCCACCCCGCTTTATTTTCTACTTTCGTCCGAAATCTCAACTTTGGAAAGTTATGCGGGGACGGATGTATTTATAATGACAAAATTTCAAATAAAAGTAATTATAAAAGCATGCCAAATATGACTGATAAGAAATTCTACCTTTAGTTTCATTTTCCTTTGTTTTTGTTTGGTTGTAAGGCGATAATTCTCTCCGTTCTAAAGAAATTCAAATACATAATAATACTGTAATTCGCGAATTAACAATACCGGGCTCTGCGTATGTGCTATCAGGTGTATATATCGATAGAATCGATGATGTCTCTGTATAATCAGATTGCAGTTATATTACTGGAATGAATATAATATGTATTATAATATAATATACCTGAAACATGCATCCGTGTTTTTTCACGAAGTGACACCATCGTATAAACTATTAATTTTATCGATCGTAATTGGCTGTAAAATTTGGCGCGTATATTTAAAGTTTTTGTCCGATAAATCAAGTGGCAATTGAGTTTCTTTTAAAATTTAATATTTTGGTATTATTTTTTAATTATTTTACTCATTATTTGACAACTGAGATAAGTATAAACCAAATACAAATATCTTATTTCTATAGAATAAATGAGGACTTGTATGATTTTGAAGAAATCAGATCAGCTAACTGGGTCTACTGTTTTTATATTAGTATATTATTATATCATTATCTTATTTAATATTAGTCATATATTAATCATAATATTGAATTTAAATAAATAAATGATATTAAATAATAAATAATAATTAATTGCTATTTATAAAATTTTATATAATCGTTTAAAATTTAAAATAAAAGTCAATTTTTATATAAATAACAGATGATTTATCAAGATAACAATTAGAGGTCATCAAGATGAACTGCTATGTTACCAGGTGTCTGCCTCAATTCTTCCACCCAACATAGCAGCGGGGACAAATACATGTTAATGGCGTATTTCCTCTGATGAAATTTGATTATCTTGTGTATCTTATGCTAATTCAAAGCATATTGCTTATTATCCATCAATAAAGATTTTCTGTTTAAGAGTTTCAATTTGTGTTTTTAATGATATTTTGATGATTTAATAATTTTGTGTTGATTTATATATTTTACTATTTTCTGTTTGATTTTTATATTATATTATA